>BEXV01000644.1:43507-56933 GCA_003118195.1 Hemicentrotus pulcherrimus
CCAAATTTCTTATCATTTTGATGATTCCAGAACCTTGCAATACACACAAATTCTTATATGCTAGATGATCAACCTTTTCTGGTCAATTCCACACCGTTTCTTTCACAATGCAATCGTATGACTAGAACTCAACTTCATCTTTAAGTTTATACCCCATGCAGGTACATAAATGACAACAAAATTGGACTGAACAAGGAGTTGCATTAAAACCTCATAGTCACACCACTAATTACACACAAAAAAACGTTCGATTTTTCGCAATTCGGTGTTACGTTTTTTTTCTTCAGTTTAATTATTTCGAATACTTGCAGTATCTTGACCAGCCGCATTTGATTATTCCTAATTTGATATATCATATCCGGCATTTTTTTTGAGCTAGTAACAATTTTTTTTTTCCAATTTAAATTTGTAATATATTAACAGTACCTCTTGTTCAGCCACTCATGATTAGTTTTATTTATATACATATTCTTTTCCGGCAGTACTATTCAATTTAAAAAAAAAATAAATGTATTCATCTTGATCCTGTTATTTATTGTTTGTTTTAATATGTTATTTGATGTACCATTGCCATCTTTTTAAAGTCACAAATGATATGTTTATTTGACGTATTTACATTGTTTCACACGGCCCCGAAGGAAATCAGTCAAAATCAGTAAATGTTTGGGCTTTTTCTAATCGTGTATAAATAAAGATATCAAATCGATTCAATTCAATTCGAAATCTAGAGTATTATCCGGAATGATCCTCTCTCTAAATTTTTTTCCCGTATCTTCCTTTAATTAAATATGAAGAATATGATAACAAAGACTTTCCACACGCAAAAAAAATCAACCTGATAAAATGTGCAAACATTACAGATGACATATTCCACAATGTGAACATGATTTCTATGGGCAATACAATCTGGGAAGTGAACTTGCCCTTTTGGTCTTTTAACTTTCCCTTCACAATGTTTACGATCCTCTTCGCGGCACGTTAAAACTTCTCCACTTTGCACACCCCCTCCCCTCTTCCTAGCTCCCCCAACCCATTACATTTCAACATCGATGTGTGTTTGGTATTAAAACTACAATTTATTTGCACTCTCTAATTCTCTCTCAATTTTTTTTAGTGAAAATATGGCTCGGGTTAATTTCAAAATTATATCAATGACCTTGAATGATTAGAATAGAACGTGGTACCTGAAGTGCTTTTAGCTTGTCCAAAAATACAAAAAATACAAAAGAAGGACAATAAACATAATATATTTTATGCTGACAAAAATAATCTTCGCGTCGACAATGATAGAAACCATACGAGGTTAACATTTTAAGCAGATTAAACGAATTTGCCAATGTGTTGTTGCAGACTAACAAGTCGAAAAGCAGACAAAAAGAGATTATTCTATTCCTGAAATGCATTTTGATGTCATATTCATATTAACGAACATGTCGTTTGGAAGTATCGAACTCCCCTGTGGTTTGCGCGTCTTAATAAAATGTCTCATCTCGAAAACCAACAAACACCGACGGCTTTTCTTTTATTGGCATTACAAATAAAGACATTGTATTAGGTATCAATTTTGTAATAGCGTACGGCGCCGAAAAATCTTCCTTCGTCCAATGTAGTTGCCATCTATTTTCGTTGTCAAACTATATTTAGTCTTTCTTTTCTTGTAACCCTTTTCAGCTTCAATGTTGGAGGTATAATTTTGACAGCTACAAAAGCGTGTTGTATTTATCTCGACCCTGTAACCGGAAATGAGGAAACCCGACACGACATGAGTGGTGGGGATGATGAAGTTCGGTTGTCCAAAGGAATGATAGTTTTTGTGGCGCCGTTTCCATTGCGCTCGTGATATTCCAAAATCCAAGTTCCCATGGTTTTTATCAGTCATGATTCTTAAAGTCATCATTCCTTTTTGTTCCTTTGTGAAAGTATCTCATAGTAGAAACTTCTCCTAGTATAGTTTGCTATGGAAATGCTCTCATGTGTAAAATATTACTAGAAATATCTTCGAGCTCTGCCAAATTTTCATGCCATATTTATGTAGTCCCATATATCAAATTCGGTGTACATTGTTAGTGGCTATATCTGTTCTTTTCAGCAAGGTAGACTCGATTTAGTGTCATTCTGAAGATTACAAAACACCACAACATAAAACCAATCCCACCTACTCCATAATCAACCTTTCACAGTTTTCAGCAGTTTCTTTCGACCATAGTAGTTAGTACTCACTCCATTTTATTCATGCTCGCCGTGTGCATTGCATAACACAAGGGATCGAGGTTGTGCACAACATGCATTTGTGAGAATGAAGCATGTATCTTAGAAGTGTAGACACGTCTCTACATTGCTCATAAGCAGGGCTTACCACGCTTGGATATTACATTTCACTGTCAGTGCATCACTATGCGTCCTTGCATCCAATTGTGAGATTTTCCAATGGCGGGTTACCTTAGAATTCTAATCATGACGAAACAATTAAAGAAGAGATTCTGACATAATATTTCGGTAGAATCATCGGGTGATCATGTTGGTTAGGGTGGCCGGAGTACCCGATCTTTAGGGAATGCACGAATTTCGAGGTAATGTTTGTGAAATACAAATGTCTGGTCCAATTTACCCGCCACTTTAAAAAAAAAAAACCTCTGCAAATCTACGGAAGATCGCATGATCTTCCGTTTTCGGTTAGATCTTTAGTAAGCCTGGTATTTCGATGTTCATCACAAAATGATTTTATTTTTTCTTTAAATCACAATTTCAAAAAAGAATAGAAAAACTAAAATATTTTATCTGTCAAACGGATTTGATAGCATGTTAGTAATAGATAACGAAAATTAAATGTTAAATGATAACAATTGTCTATCGGAAGTAAAATACCTGGTTACAAGAGAAAAAAGAATTTCATCTTCCATCATTCGGAATGACAATTTAGACATTTTATCTAGAAAACATCTTAACCGCTGCGAGATGATGCTACATAATTTTTTGTTGGTCAAGCTCGTCATTTCAACTCTGACACAATACACTGGAAAAAAAAGCGCAAAAATGGGAGGAAGAAGTAGATGAAGAACAGTTTAACAAAGCTATATAGTGCATACAAAAATGATGATAATGACGATGAAAAAGAAGAACAATATGAAAAGAAGAGAAAGAAAACGAGCATGAAAAAAGAATGTAAGAAGGAAGGAAAGGAGATCGATGTCGGGCAGCCATCTATTCAATAACATCCTGACGAGGCACATTCTTCTTTGTCTCGCTTTGGAAAACATCAGAAGATAACGAGTACATCATTTACATAGTCCAACTTTACCTTAATCTAAGATTCTCCCCTCCCTCCACTTCCATTCATTTTTGCTCAGTCTAAACCTGCCATCTCTACCGTATAACTACCACATCGATGTCTATCAGCTCCCAAACAGTATTTCTCGTCTCAATCATCATACTTACCGATTCTCTTCATGGATTTATTCAGTCTGGAGGGTCGCATTCATCAGACTCTTGGGTAACCATGGCAACGGGATGAACAGATACTTCAAATCGAAGATTGGAGATGATACAGATATTGCGTATAGATTATGGTTTGTTTACCCCGATGTTGAAACTGCTCGAAATCAATGTAATTAATCATTATTAGCCCTCGTCACCTTCACCATCTATCCAGTTGTTCTTTCTATCAAACATTACCTTGATTGGAATAAGACAAAATATACCCTTGGGTCCACTGTAAAAAAAGAATTTTACAGGAAGTCGTTTATTTTAAGTCAGGTAGTAAAATTTGGAATGAGCTTCCGCTTAAAGTTAAAGGAGCACAGAGCCTAGCAGTCTTTAAGAGAGCTATATAAGAACTTCTCATAGGATAGGTGTGGATTCTGCTGTTGATGTTTCAACTAGATATAATGTTACTGAGTCACTAAGTCACTTTAAAGTGACTCAGTTGAAGGTTGATTAAAAGATACGTAATATGTGTATGAAATATTACTTATTACGTTCCTTCTACTTTACTAACCCTCTAACATGCATAAAATCCTGAACATATTCTCAAACCACAAAGATATTAATGGCTTTCAAGGAAGGCGTCACTGTGCAACACCCTCTAAAAGTGATTAACAGTCAATTATCCCAACCATTTTTTGAATTTTCCAAACCGTTTTTCCATGAAAATAAGACAACAGACAGGCTTTAACCCCCCAAAAAATAACACTTTAATGTCTGGAATGGTTTATAGAGCCAAGTAATTTCTTTGTGACAATTTACTTTCACCTAAAATTTAATTAAATTGTAATAATATAGTTGGGAGAATAAAGGAATCGATCAGATCAGTTTTTTTCCCAATTTGTATCGTTAATAATGGTGTGTTTTTACTCAAACTTTCATATTATCTTAATTGTACATCTAGCATTGACGTTACTACCTTAACACCATTTTCTCTCATCTTTACAATGTCGCCAATTTCCTTTATTACAACACACTCTTCATCCCAATCAATGCTCATCACAGTTTCTTTCTCATTATATATTATGATTCAGTTTTTGTCATGACTCCATTACCATACGATGCTTACAATGTAACGTTAGTATAATTATTATCAGTTAACTGTTGTTTTATATTCAATTAATATGCTCCCATTTTTTTTTCTTTAACTTATTTGTATAGTTGATGTTTAATCATTATCTAAACCATGCATAAATTATGTTAATTATTAAAATTTGATATTTTGTACAGTTCTATTTGTAAATTATGGATTTTTGCATGTTCAGTCTTTATAATCAGGGCTCTGTGGAAGACCAATTTTTTTATTTGTGTATACTGAACAGACAATCCTGAATAAAAAGTGACATGAATGAATAAATAAACTGTTCAAATAACATCATCATAATAATATAACATAATGAAATGTTTAAGTTTGTGAATTTTTTTTTTGTATCACCTTGCTGTGTATAAAGAAAATGATAATGATGGAGACTTCTCTGTTGTTTACCTGAGTGCTGGAACTGTCTAAGATTATATATGGTGATAGTATCCCTCGTTAACAGATATCTACATCTGTAAAATTGATAATATAATAATAATACTAATAATGTGTTTACTCAATAGTCGTTCCATTTTGTATTTACATGCCTCACCTGCACCCGCACTTGCAGTAGTGTATCTAGAAATATAAACAAAGGGTGCCTAATATTGATGTATACGCATGGCGGGGGTTTACAATTTTTCTCCCCCTTCTTCTGAAGGGGTAGGTGGGGTTAGGGCGTACGCCTGCTCCAAACTACTCCGGATACGCGTTTATCTCTTGGTGGATTGAACTCCGAACTACTCCGGAGTTCCTATGGCAATTGCAGTATAAAATGAAATATTTTCCGAAATACGATTTTTTTTTTCTTTTTCTTCCAATGTGCTGGAATGGTCTATGAAATCCAAACAATTATGCGTTCATGTGGTCCTCGTAACGTGTTTGCTGTCTGGATATTTCAGTCACTGCATAGTGCATAGCTGTACATTGGTGACGTATTCAGAAGTTTGTTTTTCATCTCATTCTCCGGTCGCCATGGTGATGAAAGGATGAATCGATAAAAAATATTCCAACGAGTGGAATCGTATGAAGAATATCGATTAGCAATCCCTTTACTCGAATTTCATTGATAGGATCACCTTTTTTTTGTTAGTGATGAACAGATGAATCGATACAAAATATTCCGACGGGTAGAATCGTATGAAGAATATTGATTGGCAATCCATTTACTCGAATTCATTGATGGGATCGTTTTTTCTTTGTGTTAATTTGATTGATGTTGTCTCATTAGATGAAAACAATTATGGAGGGGTGGGAGCTCAAAGGAAGAGTTAATTCATTTACAATTCATCGTGTCTTCGTTATCATGGTTTCCACCGCCATTCGTTTATATCTTTCTATATCTTCTGAATTGCATTGTTACAAGGTGTATACAACGCAACGCATATATACTTTCAGAAAGTACGCCGTCTTCCTTGTTTATTAACTGTTGCTATTATGAATTGCTAATGTCATTATGTATGAATGAATTTATTTATTTTACATGAAAAAGGTAATGCAAGAAAATATAAGTTACTTTGAAATGAATTAAATTTTTTTATTTATTTTTTTATTTTTATTTTTTTTTAGAGAGAGGAGGGGGCGTACCTTTTAGAATACAAAGGGGGTTACGCCAACGCACTTCTTCAAGTCTATCAATATGATGATGCGTCTTGTATTATACCCATGCACGTTTGCACTCGATTCACGTCCTTCATTTCATCAATTCATTCACTGTACTGATCAAGGACTGAAGTACTCAAAAGTATGTCATTCATTTTACTCCTTAGTTTCCATGGAAACGGAGTGAAAGGACACACTGATGATGATTTTCAAAAGTGCAACAACAACAAAAATGAAGAAGGAAACAGGATATAAATTGTATGTGTATCGAACTTTCGTGTGTATTCCATTACTATTTGAATGAAGAACAACCAAGGCGAAGGATGATTTCTCAGAATCATAATTATTGTCTTGGAATAAAACTGGCTGCTAATAATTGGCTTATGATGATATTCGAAGGAGTGTATCGACCTAGCTAAAATTTGTCTTATTAATCAGAGCAGAAAGTATGCATTTTCGTGCACAAGAAAGCTTATTATCGTTGTAATGCAAAATGATAACATGCAATTTTCTCTTACATTTTTCTTGCAAGGAGGCCTTTAATAATAATGATTGATTATGTCTATACACTGTGGCGTGACAAGGGTATAATAGAGAAGGGGGTGAGTCTTATTAGTCGAAGAATAGCGGCTGAGATGGCGATTGTGGGGGAGGGTGGATAATTTTCTCTTCCCCGTGTAGTTATTTGTCACACTTTTCTGTCTCACTGTTTTTCCTTCTTCCCTTTTTTCTCCGATCTCTCTTCGCCATTGACTGTGGGGGGGGGGGGGGGGGGCTACATGCTCTCTCGACTGTTCCTTCATGTTTTCATACCAACTTAGTACGTCTTGGTACCTTAACAAGATAAAGTGCGTTGGCATAACAAAATGTCTTCGACAAATTTATCGTCTTCGACAAATGTTCATCTTCCCGTTGAGCTAATTTTTTTAAAATCTCCTTTAAGGCACCAAGTAGGGCAGATTTCACAGTTACGTCAGCATAATTACACAAGATTACTTTGTAGGGTCTGCGGAAGAGGGGCACTCTGGATAATCATTTTGTTTACCAGATGGATTGACGCCCTCGTATGGACCTCTTGCCGTGTGGGCGCGCCTTAGCCTCGCTGGATTAGTGTTTTCTTTTCACTGATCAATAGTTATTCCATGAGGTCCAGTGATTATACTTGTTTTATTGTGAACATTCTTAACAGATAATCCAGGGCATTTCGTCTCTGGCGTACAAAAGAATATTGTTATTGAGCTGTCTGTTGCACAAACAATATAGACAGCGGCGTAGTGTTGGTCCAGCATTCGAGGGGGCACTTTGTCAGGTGGGGGGAGGGGGGCGGGGTATTCTTACAAGGTAGATAAAATGCGAGAAGATAGAACCACTAGCAAGGGGAGGCTGTGGAAGAAGGGGGCCATATAATTTACTTCTCACGTCCTAATTCACATTCACCGACCTTCACCTCCTAATTTTTCTTTGTCTCTCCTTCCCTTTTTTTTTTTGCCGGTTGTTCGGGAAAGGAATCTCCCTATGCCTTTAACTACCATATGGAATTTCGACCTACTTGCTAAAAGTTGTTTTCCGTAAATCAATCGCCCGGCTTTCTCCCATGGAATTACCCAAGTGTGTTTAGCAAAGCAATAACGTAATTAAATATCTAGATAGAACTGTTTACACGCATACATTTTCTGTTTGAAACCGGTTTATTTTTTTTTCTTCTCTCTGGGGAATTCTAATTTTTGACCTACCTCTCTTTCGCACTTTCTCTCTCTCTTTCTCTCTCTTTCTCTCTCTCCATCCCCCTCTCTCTCTCTCTCTTTCTCTCTCACTCTCTATCTCTCTCTCTCTTTCTCTCTCTCTCTCCCATAATATATTCCTATCAGTGCAACTTTTCACCTGTGATGAGTGCCCCTATTCAAATGTAACAAACAAATGCCCCTCTTAAAAAGAGTAAGTTCCACTTGATACTTATGATGAATGCCAATTATTACTTTCTTATTGCCCTTTGATAAGTGCCCTATTTTACCAATATTTTCTACTCTCGCGTACAAAAGAGTGCTCTTTTACAGTCATCCAAAGAGCATAGAATTGGAACAGATTTGTACCCCATTTTGAGATAAGACGTGTGCCCTCTTTAAATTACCATGAAGTATTATACTCAACTGCTAGAAGTGGCACCTTCTAACCTACATTCCTGTCCAGGGAGTAATTTTCCGGACTGTAATGGCCTAAGTGCTTTGAACATAACGGTATTCCAGGTTAATAAATTGCTCTTGATTCTGTTGAAGAATATGAAGGACAAGACACTGAAAGAGATTTGAAACTCAAGGTAACTGCATTTACATCACCAAATGTCCATCGTGTTAAATAGAGACATGATTATAATAGTTCTAGGACAATCATTCCCTTGACAATCATCTCCTAAGGACAATAACCCCTGGAAAATTACCCCTGTAGGACAATTACTTCCCCCCCCCCAGGGCAATTACAGGGAAGGGGGGGGGGTAATTATCCGGGGGCCGGTTGTCCTTGGGGGTAGTATTCGGGGGGGGGGGTAGTTTTTCGGGGTGATTGTCCAGGGGCTAATTGTCCTGATACGGATTATAATAGCCTGTTAAAGGGCTATGACAAAACGTAATGGCCACCCTGCCATTTCACAGAAACAACTGATTTTATTGCCAACTGTGGCGCTTTCTAATTTCAAGAGAACTGCATTTGCATAACTCAAAGCAAATTATCTTCTCTAATGTCTCTCAAAACCTCGCTCGCTCGCATTTATAATTTAACTAAGTATGTTACATATTAATGGTTTTATTCATTATGTCAATATGAGATTATGTTTATAAAAGCCATCTTCATCTATAATGAGTATTTCATTTTTATAAAAAAAAGATGAAATAAGTCACTGTAGGGGTATAAACCAATGTTTAAAATATTATTGTTTACGCTTTCATGTTACCCTTTTGTAGGTGCTCCTTCTCTCCCCAAAGTGTTTACTTGTGAGTGCCCCTCCCTCATTTTTTGAAAGTCGCTTCCGCCGCCCCTAATTCGGGGGTAATTATATTGTTTGTTCAGTTAGTTGTCGTCTGGTGTCAGTCTTCCGGATATGAGTGGGGAAGGACAAGCTTTGTATTACATTACCATCATCGATATTGAGTTGAGTCAAGGCCCAAATCGATATAATATGATTCAAGTCTTCGGGCGACAACCAAACAAAGAGTGATGATAATAATCGAACCAATATTGATTGACCGATACAAATTAGTAAGAGAATGCCAAGAGCAGCTGAGTAGTTTTCGCTTCACCAATGGAAACGGTGATTTCGTGAACAAGAATGAACGCCTTTTACAATGACCCGATTCATCAAAATTATATTCATTTTTAAACAAGTGTTGGTAATTGATTGAGCATTTTCAGGGGGTAATTGTCCAGATACGGATTGCAGCCACGGTTATACCGCCAAAACAATATTAATAAAACAATATTACCAAAACCTGCTTATAGTTCATGCTATTCAACACTTTTAAGTTCGTATGGCCTCAAATGTAAATTGCGATAGGCCTATATACTATAGCTACTCTATATTATTGCCTTTTATTTGTCATTAACAAATCTATGAATTATACAAACAAAATTGTTTGCGACTTTTTGCCGGTCACACAGCAATCTCGCAAACAAACTTGAAAGTATTTGTTTGCAATATCTGGCAACATTTCTTGATGTCAATCTCTGTCGTTTTACAGGCATTACCATCAAAGGATTTACGGCCATATCATCAGAACCAACGAAAAGAAATGGACAAACATGTCCTTGAGGTATGAAAATGATCGGAGCCTGTCGCTGTCGCTGCAAATTCATCAATTTTTCTTGGACAACCGTTCTTTCATTTTTAACGTTTTACTTGATTCCATCGACTCCTACACGATAGCCCACGCAGGTAGAAACCACTGTCCTCTCCCCCTTCTCATCAGTTATAGCTACGCGATGCCAGCATTCATATTATATGGAGCTCCATATACACATTTAAATATACTTGAAGTTGATTCATTATTTAATGCTGACCACATCTTCATTGAAGAAAATGCGCTTGTATTCTTTTTCTCTGGTTTTTGTTCTAGTATGATCAATACCGAGATTTCATAAGCGACTGCCTCATCACCATCATCAGTTTTTTTTATTATCATACACCCTCCCCCCCCCTCCTAAACCCCGGGTTATCATGCTATTCAGTAAGCGCTAAATGTGATAGCCCTTCTTCTGCAGATTTCTTCATGAATAATTTGTGGTAGTTTGTTTGCCCTTACATTTTGTTTTCATGTCAACATTATAATTATATTGTGTACACGTTTAATAGAATAGTTATATTTTGTAAAAGTTGTATCGCTGAAATATAATCTCATTTTTATGATGCTGAATGAAACAAATTAAATACAATTCAACTCAAATTGTTTTCTTCTAAACAGGGGCGTGTCCACAAACTGATAAACAGTTAATAGGGAAGGGTCCACATTTCCATTGGTTTTTTAAAAATATTTCATTGCCTACCATTCAAGCACCCGGTAAATGTCACCCAAATAAAATTGAAATACCCAAGTCCATTCCTGCCATTTGTTAGACATACTGTTACTTTGGATAATACTCCTTTGATTTAAATGCTTTATTCTCTCACCCTGAAAACGGGAAAGGGGCACACGCGACTTCCACAATTTGGAAACCGGATGTGGCACCACCAAGATATACATACATAGACGTCTGCTTATTCACGAAACAATGATCGAAACTTTCATTAATGATCTTGACGCTGCCTTCTTCAGAAATATAGAAATAAACGTATGATGTCAAGGTTTTCCCAAAGCGCATATTTTCTTTCCCCCTGTTTCAAAGTTATTCATCAATATCATCCATCAATAATGACTTGCAATAAATGAACGGAAACAAACTCAAAACGCTTTCGATGTGCGAGGCTCATATACTATAAGCTACTTAGAATCTAATCCTTTTCAGCAACGAAATAAAATGAATAAACTGAGTTGTTCTTGAAAGGGCACAATAGTTTTATTGCCCTGACAAAGGACTGTTCTGAAATTATCTGACGCATGCAAAATGCATGATATTTCCCTCATGTTAAATATTTGCAGGTCGAATTTGTCTCAGATAAAATCACACAGTTGCCATGGTGATATGGACGAAAAGCCATTTATCTCCATATTTTTTTGTAATAGTTTTGTTTGTTTTGTTGTAGTGTGTTTTAAAATGGAGTGTCGGCCTCAACCCGCGGTTTCAGTGACCGTGAAAAACATATTGATGGCACTTGCCTACGCCTCTTTAAAGCTATCAATTTGAGCTATTATATATCTTGCCCCAGTTCGCTTTTGATCTCAGAAAAGAAGAAAAATGTAATAAGATTTGAATTGGCCATCTTTTTGTTAGAGAGATGATGCGAACAAAATTCACTTTCTGTTCCAGAAATTATACAATTCAAATTACTCAATTTCACCCACGATTTTAGCCCATTAATTGTACGGTCAAGGTTAAGATTTGACGGGCATTGGCAAACTGTCTTTCATATCCAAGGAATCATCGACCACCAAGGAATCATCCATCAACGCTCATCTTAAAGGCATCGTTTAACAATGTTTAATCTGAGATGCATGGCCCTACATGTTATCAGTTTCTGTCATATGTTGTAATATTGAAGCCCTCAAAAATAGCGCTTCAAAATGATCATGAAGTGCCTCAAAAAAGTAAAAATCTTCGAGTGACCGGTTTTACTATACTCATTTCCCCCAGTAGACTGTAGTGTTATAAAAACCGTTGGAAAAACGAAAAATGAAATTTCGATTTCCAATCATAAATATCTTGATAATCAGACAGGCGATCTGCTTGTAAAGGTCATGGGATTCCTGACTGACCTAAAGATTTATAATCATGATTGCAGCATGAGTTAAATCCAGGATTTTGTTTCAGAATCTGAGGCAGTGTCACCGAGTCTTATGTGTACTCTATTGATGGTGAGGAGAGTAAGGTTGCTTCTAAAAAAAAGCAGTCGAGACTACCTATCAAAGCGGTGAGTTTGTATTTTTCTGTTTTATTTCAATCCATATGAAGCTGTAACTGTCATCCCTTTTGCACAATCGAGACATAAGTGGTCGTTTATCATTTTGTTTCGAAAGTAAAATTCTGGCAATGAGATATTTATAAAGACTTGCTTGCATCAAAAGTGATCAGTCCCATCCGATACCATAAGTACTTAATCTTCGTTGCATATTAATGCGCATTATGACAGCAAAAATGGATATTACTTCTGAATCCGATAAAAGGGATGTGATTTAGATTTGTTCGTTCGTGTGAAAACTATTTCTAACCGTAGGTGAACATCTCACAAATCATTTCTTTTCGTATCATCTACAAACAAGAATTAGTATGAACTACTTTGTTTGTCTTCATCTCTTTTTGATGCAGTCGGATCATCGGGAAATTTTGTATGTATTTATTCAGACTATAATAGGAAGTGACTGGATTACTTGTCCTTGTTATTTCGTGTAATATTCCATTAGCCAAAGCTAGGATAATTATTTTTTAAAAGAAATATTCGTATAGGCATTATCTAGGGAGGGGCGGCCGTGCCTCATTGCGAAGCATAGACCAAACCATAAAGAATTC
The DNA here is from genome assembly GCA_003118195.1 of Hemicentrotus pulcherrimus. Lineage (NCBI taxonomy): Eukaryota > Metazoa > Echinodermata > Echinoidea > Camarodonta > Strongylocentrotidae > Hemicentrotus > Hemicentrotus pulcherrimus. The sequence goes on from BEXV01000644.1 coordinate 56,316, forward strand.
ATGAAAAATGCAACACAGACTCCATTTCCCTGCGTTTTATATCTGTGATGAGACCCGTTGCAGTCTTTTAATGTGGTGGTTAGGTTTGGGGACAAGTTTACTTGTGAGCGGTAGTAAGATCAGTGAGTTCACAGTTTCCTCTTCTCCCAGTTGTTTCCTTTGGCGATATAAAATCATAAAAATGACACCGCCATCACAGATCACTAGCCTTTGTAAAAGCGTCTAACCTTACCGCTTATCCTCCTGATCTTCGACCAGGGAACCGATTTCTTTACTGCTGTGTCGACTTTTTTTTCTCCAAGTTCACGGTCACCGGTTACGGTAAATGATCGCCCATCGATAGTTCCTGCGATTGATCTTTTTAGATCGCTTTTAAAAGGTGAAATCGATTCGAGAAACGTCACAAGGTTGTCTGCGCAACTCGGAGCTTTTTGCAAGGGAAAGCTGGAAAGTGACGTTGGGCAAATGAACTTGATTTTAAAGGGGTTCATCAAGTGAAACAATTTCGGCAAATTTATGAAAACACCTGAGCAAGAAAAGAAAAATCAGTCCAGCTCTCTCAGATTCACTCGAGGGGATATCCCCAGGCATACTCTTTCCCTTTCTACTCAGCGAAGG
>BEXV01000644.1:59301-74535 GCA_003118195.1 Hemicentrotus pulcherrimus
AGGAGGAAGAAGAGGGGGGGGGGGGAGGAAAGCGATTGAGAGGGAATGAAAAGGGAAGAAAAGAAATCGAGTTACATAAGGTGGAAGAGGAACGATCGAAGAGCGAATACGTCTAGTCTGAGAAGAAAAAGAAGCGAAGGATGAGGCTGAAGAGGCGACGGGAATGGTGTTATATGAGTTCACACCGAACATTCCCCATAACCTGATGCTAGCTGAAGCATCCCCTAATAACACCAAGTACCAATAAGCTCCGGAAGGACACTCGATCGCTATTAAACTCTCAAACTCGTCACCACTTCAGCAAACTTATTGGTTTTCTGATGTAACACCAACGTCATGTTACAAGCAAAAGACAAGCATCTCGAACAATAATGCACTCGGCACGGGCGAGGAGAGCAAAACATTTTCATTTTCGAGTGTCGTTATGATTGTCATCATTTGGTCAATTTTGCCTCGTTTGTTTGTTTGAGGTTCTTTGGACATAAGGACCATGAATAAGACTCTTATTTTCATATTTTCGTTCCTTGCACCATCACAAAGCATTAAAGAACAAGGGTAGCAATAAAACAGTATTGAAATGTTTGTTCCGGACGTGCGAATGACCTACGTGAATAACCTACGTATAATGCAATTTGAAATTAAATGTAACAAAACAAAAACAACAGTTATGTCGCTTTCATCAGATGATGTTCTTTTTACAAGTTTAAAAGAGAGCAATTGATGAATGATTTGATGTGATCTATTTTCTTCTCCATTTCAAATAAATGCAAACAATTTTTTGGTATTTAAACGTAACAAGCATAAAGTACAAAAAGGTACTTTATGACAATGAATCATTTTTTAATGCAGCACAACAATTAGTATAGAAACAGAAAAAAGAAAATAAATTGTCACAGTATGACTGGGGCTTTGTTTCCAAACAATTCTAAGATACTTCAAGTTTTTATCCCGGAAAGCAGGTTTGCTTACCAGCACTCGAGATTATAGCTTTAACACACTTTGGAAACTCCTTTTAATTTGCGTTTAATCGTTCATTAGGAACGGCTTAATGATAATGCAAGGTCGCAAAGCGACCCAAGTCATCAATATTGTATGGAAAATATCCATCCTTGACGGGATTTTAATAATAAGCTTTTCATGATTGGTCCATATACAATTACATTACTCATGAGAATATTGGTAATATATTTCCTATTAAACATCATTTTCGGGGCTGGATAAAGGGGTATTTGGTACTTGCGTGTTTCAGTACATTCTCCTCAAAGACAAGTAATTGATTTTTCAGGCTGGCTTCTATAATCACCTGAATGTGACAAAGACATTTTGAGAAGATAATATGAAGACCATTATAAAGTAGGAGCATCCTATAATCTCACCTTTTCAACGAAGACAATACATTTAAACTTGATAAGGGGATTATCGTGTTGGTTGATGTTGGTTGGTGTGACGAAAATTTGCCAACATAAGACCATTCCAAGCGACACGTTAACACATACCATTCAGCTTTGGTTATATTTACTCACCCTATGTTATAGGCCTGAACACAATATAATTGCCCATCTTATTTACGCTTTATGGCAGCCTAACAAAACAGAAAATAAATCCAAATGGATCTATTCCTTGACACGACGTATCAGCAAGAACGTTTCATTGGCTCCCCAAATATATACTTTTTCTCCTGATGAGAACAAATTTCCGTCGCGTGCAGACGTTATCATCGCAATTTTCCCGCTATTCCAAAGTCAAGAGAAATTTACACCGGGTCTGCGGGCTGTGCTATCGCTTCCTTCTCGGCGTCATAAGATACGTATCTGCAGGAGGGCGTCACGTTTCGTTTGTTTTATCATCTCCGTAGTCAATCAATGGCTCAACCTCTAAGTCCCGCTGAAAAGTCGTCGACGGGTTTTATTTTCCAAGAAGCACGATGCCGGAGATGTAGCAATAATTGACTGGAGCGCCCTTCATGACACGTCGCATCATTCTTTTTTCGAGACTGATTTGCTATTCAGTCCATGTTCCTTTTAGGCATTACCGACGCCTCAACAGTAACTGAAATAATGAGTAGTTTGACTTTTTTCTCGATCGTAAGTTTCCCCAAGTCAAATTAGGATGCATGAAACCAAGATGATGATGTACGATGTATTTTTGATTGGCTAAGGGTCGTTTAACACAACACCTATCATGCCGATTCATAATTATGAGCCGTTGTATAATGCAGAGATGTCCCTTTTTCACAACTCCTGGTGTGCATGAGGCATTAGATTACCGATTGTATTCACTGGTTTTAGCATGTTTTGCGCGAGGCGCAAACAATTCTCATTATTGATACCCATCGCACACATAGCGTCAATTTAGAATGCGTTATCACCTACGCTTCAAGTCTATGAATGCAATTAGTGAGGCAGCAGAGAAGAAGAACCACTCGGCTTGAGAAAGTCCCAATGTGCCCTAAGGGACGAATGAAAGCTTGCCTATTAAATGTTAAAGTTGGTAGAAGCCCAAACAACATGGTAATAATTACCCCAGCCGATGAGAATTATCTGTTTCACTTTAACGTATGCGTCTGTAATCCAAAAGGAATGTTTCCATTATCTATTTTCCATTCAAAGTTTGTACTGTTTCACTCTTACGTGATGCGTCAAGACAACCCCAGTCACTGACGCAATACTACGTCAGCAAATGACGCATGTTATCGTGAAAATGAGCTCTTGATATCGTGGATGAAATGGTTCCAACTCGAGTCCGAGCAGTTTCATTCGTGTCATGTGTCAGGAAATTAATATACACGGCCACTCTCAATTCAGGTGTAGTAAGCGGGTACCTGGAAGGAATTTTTCAAATGGTTTCAGCGCATGTATAAGGCATCTTGGTTAAAGCCAGGGTAACGGAGCTTTTTGCAGGCATTCGAGTCACGTGCCTGATTAAAATGCAATTATTAGTTTCCTTCATAACCATGATAAAGATATTATGTCTACATGCAACATCTAAGTATTGGCCCAACAATTTGATTTAAAATGAAGCAGCAAGTATGGACTTCTCTATTATTAAATCCCCCGCACCTGCCCACAGCCATCTGATGTAAATGCAAATACGATTAAGCTAGACTGGCATCGCAACTTGCACGGTTCGAGCGCATGCAACTGCATTTTGAATTGCAGATATCATCTCCCCCCAAAAGTCCTCCATTACACGACTAATCGGCAGACTTAAGTCGATTTCACGTCCTCCTGTATCACGTGACCATAAGATCCATTTAGAAGGACGGATTAACACGTGTGCATTACAATATTCATCTTTGGGATGTCGCATCCTCCATTAGATCAGGTGAAAGTCGAAATCCCTTTGAAAGCGCTTGGGATGCATAATTCATCGCCACACCATCTTCAAATGATCTTGTTCAGCGCATTTCGATGTTCGATTTTTTATGCGATAAGCACTGGTGATTAAAATATATCATAGGCTTTGAAAGAAGGTCGATGAACCACGTCTTAGGGTTTTGCACACCCCTCTCTCTCTCTCTCTCTTTCTTTCTCTCTCTTTTACGCACTCTCTCTCTCTCTATGTCTGTCTCTTTCTCTCTCTCTCTCCCTCTCTCTCCCCCTCTCTATCTCTCTCTTTCTATTTATAGATATTACTCTTTACTTCCATTACACCTTTCCAGCGTTTTATTATAGAGAAACGAAAATAGAAATCAATCACAAGCACAGTTAAAACCTTGGGAAACTCATTTTGGAAATTGAATGGAATTGTTATAGTGTAAAACAAAAATAAGACGGTGAGGAAAAAGTTATGGTATTCATGTGAAATGATAAACTTTTCTAGTAATGATGAAAGTTATCATCAAAGGGTTTTTCGTGTTAAAGTACATATACATAATGTAGACCCGTATATTTCCATTTTAAATTCTCATCGAAAACAAACATTAATTTTTGCTTGCTAAAACGTTGCTCATTAACAAGAGCGAGGAAGAAGATGTATTAGGTATGTTTATCCTTATTACTTAATTATAAAAAAAAGAACTACTGTTACTGCCACCTCAAAGAAACACTCGATATTTTATTCAACGATATTCTTTCAGGTTCATGGGCAAGTAATACAATAATAATAATATTAATATACCGTATTTATAGCGCATATCACAATATGTCTCTATGTGCTGTAAGAGAGAGTAAAAAGGAAAGGTGGATAGATTAACATAAGAAGAGTGAGATATGCTCAACATACTTGCTCTTGTTAACATTGGGAAATATTTTGTAAAAAAAGGGGTGTTTTAAAACGTACCTGAAAGTTGTCAACAGTATCACAGCTTTTTAGATTTTCCGGTAATTTATTCCAAAGCTCGGCCGATGCAACCTGAAAAGAGCGAGACCCGTAGAACTTAGTATCTATTTGTGGAATGGTGAGGAAAGACTTTGGGAAGATATGAGGGTTCTGTTTGGTACATATAGGGTAAATAATTCCGTTAAAGGTAAAGACCAGTTATGGTCATGCGATTGCATTGTGAAAGAAACGTTGTGGAATCGATCAGAAAAGGTTGATCATCTAGAATCTAGCATCTGCAAGGTTCTGGAATCATCAAAATGATAAGAGAAAGAGAGAAACAAATTTACCAAATATATGAATGAGTAGGCGGTTTCCCGGCAATTTTTTTATCATCATGTATTAGTCAGAACATATTCTTTCACATGTTTGGTAGTGAGAGCTTCCATTTCATTTTTTGAAATTGGGGCCCAAACACGGAACCTTGTGGAACGCCTTCACTCAAAAAGGTGGCTGTTGACTATTGAGAATATATACTGACAGACTGTGATCTGCTTGTGAAATATGAACGCACCCAGTTAAGTGCACTATTTTCAATGACATATTAGCTGAAATCAGCGTAAGAAGCATGTTAGTTTGACCAACACCACTACCACCTTTCTGGTATTCTTTAATTGGTACCCGAAATGTTGAGGAAATCAGGGTAAATTTTTGGACAAGCAAAAAAGCGTAAAATACATGTATCTACCGTTACTGTTGAAAAGGCATTTAGGAATTAACGCAGTGTAGCAATGAAACCAAATACCGTACCTGTAAATTCTGTTATTGATTTGATTTGATTTGATTTGATTTTATTTCTGCATTTTTCCATATAAAATAACAATAAGTATAACAAGGAACATATAAATGTATTCTAAATATTGTTGTTTTTTTTTTTAATTTCGTTGCAATACAATTTCTAACAAAATATCATAGAAGTCGGATAGCGTAATTTTTTCTGGACAGCAGAAATTAAAGAAGGACCGAGTCCAGAGATTTTGAGTTCGTGTTTACCACATGAGGCATAGTACTTATATTCGCTCCAGGAAAATAAAGATAATGTGCACCGCACTAAAAACAGTTATTTTTAAAATCCATCTCGTTCATCAAGATGACAAATTAATCGCTTGGAGACTTAATCGAAACCGCAAACATACGTCATGTTCATAATAGTCATGTACGCGTTACCACACCATCAAGCGTCCAGCACTTCAACGTGATCCGATTTTCGCGAGAATGGATGTAATATTTTCTAATCTTTTAGCCTCTGCAGGTGTTGATATTCATTATTGGATGATGAATCAGGGGGAACGCTGTGGGCTCCAGCTGCGGTACACAGGAGAACATATCCATCCCTTATACCAAAACGAGTGGCGTAGAGTGGGGGCAGTTAATGAAGGGGGTCCTGGTATCAGGGGCGGGGCCGTATTCGTGGAAGAAAGGCAAGTGAACATGGAGCTGGTTTGATGGCTCAGTGTATTACAGAGCGATGGTTTTGTAATAGACCGCTCGCAGGTTCGAAAACTCAATCAATTGATCCATAGTTACCATGTCCTTCGGATATGACTCTAGGTTGTTGGTCCTCCTGTTCACTCACCTTAAGCATTATAATAGCTTTCTTTAATCGATCGAGCTGGTGAATAAGGTCATCGAGTGGGAGGAACGTCAGAGAGAGTTCTACCCCCTCCATTGCTTTACTTAATAAATATTCCTTCACCATGTGATAGGGCAATATTCCCTGCGCCCCAAGGCATGGCTACACCTCAGTTTCCAACTCTTACTCTGATAAAGTGGCATGCGATTGATCATGCACGCTGTTTAGGGAGCGTTATGATGGAGAGGGGACGGGCCATAACTGGCGCTTTGAGACCCGAAAAGCAGGGGTCATGAATTACTTATTCTGTTTTTCATTTCTCTCACCAAACAGGCTTGGACAAAGAAAGTGACAGCTTCTTGGTTATTTTCCTTACTAAAGCATAATCCTAAATTCAAATTGAGTTTTTGATATCTACAATGTAATTATCGTTACTTTTTTTAGCAGCGTGGCCATGCTAATCGCCACCCAATAAATAAATAAATGCAAATGTACCAAAGTAAGTAAGTAAGTAAGTAAATAGCTCAAAAATTTAAATACACAGATACATAGATAATTATATGAATATCATACATGAAAAAATAAATTAAGAAATACCTATATCAATATATACACTGTCCTACTTTTAGCTACTTGCTCCCTCTGTACAGAAAAACTTCCCCAATCGGTGCCTGTTGGTCCCCCATGATCCTCTTTTTCTTATGTTAAATGAGAGCTGAGTTAATGAGATATCCACCTGTCACAGTGACCTCGCTGGCTCGCCTGGGTTGTTTAATCCCCTTCTAGCTCAACTAGTAAAGTCTGCCTTTAATATATATTTAATATGTATGAAGGAAAAGGGTAAATAAATGATGAAGCTCCATTTGAATGTTTTACATTTTTCGGCCAACATTTCGGCTTATTCAGATATAATGGTTATAAAGAACATAAACAACGAAACAAAGAGTGAAAGTTAGACAAGACAATTATGTTAATCATTAGAATATTTTGAAATGTTTCAAGAAGTGTACACAAGGCGATTCATTTCGAATCAATTCCAATTCCAGCTATACCGAAATGGAGACCTTTAAGTTTTAATACAAAATCCCTTGATTCCTAGTATTTACATGTTAATCAAACCAGAATGTAATAAGCAACAGATATGTAACAGAATCTTTCGCATCTATTTGCAATAATCTATCTTGACTTTTATTTCCCCGAATCAACATTAATTTATATCAAGCTTAAGTCTGCCTGGATCGTATGTTGAATAATCAATATGTAGGTCCACCGTGCTTGCAATCAAATCGCTCTGATGAATTAATACATGGTGAGCAGGTAGTTATAAATGATCCAGACAAAGCTTACGTATAATATAATCATGAATAATAATTAGCGTTGACTATTACTTAGGAAAGATTATTGTAAAGAGACGTAGACAGATTTAATGAAATTGAACGGAGACAGGCCAAAGAGAGCCTCTGATAAATCGTAAAATCCTCCATTGATTTAAGTGGGAGTAAATAAAAAATGGATTTCTGTACAGATTAAAGCTGTTTGAGCTAAATGAGAATATCATATGTGTGATAAAATTTACGTTATTTATATTTTACATACCATCAGGTAAAAATTGTGTTGGTGTAAAAAATGTATAAAGTGCCATCGTAGGAAATCTGAATTGATTTCTTTTGAACTGCATAACACTATATACGGTGGGTTGCAATAAGAACCCTGACATTCATTTATTGAGGTTGAAAACATCCAATTTTCCTAGGATTTTAGATAGTTAGGGCAAAAAGGGGGTAAGGGGGAGGATATGACACAACGAGCCCTCTTTCTTATGAGACACACTGCAGCCGTAATACGCAAGCCACGCTGTATGAATCTGAATATCTTTCAAAAGCTGGTTTATCTTTATGATTTACTATGTGAGCGCATCAAGTACTTTCTTTTTATTAGACAATCCGACTGTCTGGAGCGAATGAAGCCCACTAAACCAATGATCTACGACACCGATGAATTCGGTCTTGTGAATAATCGTACGATTTTCCAGGAGCAAAGCGCAGCCTATTGTAAACCAAATATCAAGCGAACGATGAATTCAGCCTCTTATGCCATCCAAAACATTTCCACTTTCTTTTGCAGCCAAATAATCTAAGTTCCGACAGACCGATTAATTCGGTCTCATGAACAATCTGAAACCTTCCCAGGTGTGACAAAAGCTCAGTAAGCCAAACACCCCTTTGACCTTTGAACTTCCGAAGATTAATGAGACCGATGGATACAGTCTCTTGAATGAACATGCTAATTGTAATTAGTGAGCGTAGCCTTGTAAACAGGAGATCCCCAAGACCGATGAATATTGGTCTTTTTGAACATCCGAAAGTCAATGACACCGATGTATTTGGTCTCTTGTTAATCCAACACGTTGATTGTAAATAGTGAGCGTAGCCTTGTAGACTGAAGATCCCCGAGACCTATAAATTGAAATCATCCGATTAATTATCTTTAGAAGGTCGGCAAGACGCTTGCCTTCTGTTTATCTTTCAGTTTTTGTAATGATTCGTTCAACTTGTGAAGGCATCGGCTGAGTTACTGCTTGTCAACGTTAATACGGGAGTTTCATATCTTCATTAGATAACCTGTCTCTGAAAGAAGGATGTGATTAGCGATTACCCCATTCCAAGGTTCCAAAGGTTTCATGAGTGACATATTAACGAAAGTAAAGTTCCTGTCGTGTCGTTTAATTTACAAGTGTAGAAGAATGGATCTTTTCTCTGGGGCTGGGGGGGGGGGCATTCATCTCTTGTTTCGAACTACGAGTAGGGTGATATTATTTGCTTCCACTATCTCTCTCTTCCTCCCTCTCTCTCTATCTCTCTCTACTTTTTTCTGTCTGTCTGTCTCCCTCTATTTCATTCTCTTCATAATATCTTTCTCTCTCTCTTTCTTTGTCACTCTGTTTTCTATTTCTGGGGGAGGGCGTTTTCATCTCTCTTTCTCTCTTCATCTTGCTGTCTGTCCGTCCTTTTTTCTCTATCCATCTTTCTCTCTCTTTCGTTCTTTCTCCCTCTTGTTTCTTCATTTTCTATGTATCTCTCTCTCCCTATATCCCTCCCCCTCTCTACCCTTTCTCTCATTCCCTTTTTCACACTTTCTTTCTCCCTCTCTCTCTCTCTCTCTCTCTATGATTTCATATATAAGATTATATATAAATACCTACAACTGTATTAATTGTATATTCTTGTATTTATTTATATATATTTATCCTTCTCCCTCCTCAATATCCCTTGTTCTTTCCTCCTTTAGGCCGCGTCAATGGGGCGGTAGTTCCCCTCGTACCTCTCCTTGACGCTACTCACACATACACACATACACACACATTAAACACAGTTGCCAATTTAAAAGCGTGATTACAAAGCCTTAAACAAAGATATCAACTCATTAATGTTTGTAAATCTTCGAAGTGCAATTGCATGAGTTGCGCCGTATTGTGGTTCTTGTGGAAAGCAGAACGTGTGCCGTATTAGGGAACGTTAAGCCTGTGAGTTCATGTACAGCCGTTGCACTTTCTAGCCAATGAAGTGGGCCAAATGTAATTGGTCAAACAAATAGGTTTATCGCAATCATATCTCTCCTGTATTACAGTGTCATAATCTGCAATGATCTCCTATCTCTGTCCTCTTAATAGGTGTTCAAAGCGTGAACAGCATACTATTACTCTCGTAATTGGATCCACTTCAAGATCAGTAAACCTCTGAAATGTAGAAAGATATATTTAGTAACAGTGACTTAGGTGCACGGGTCTCATACCCAGAATAAACTTGCAAAATAAGATAATAACATTATAGACAAAAGACAAGAAAACTGGCACAAGTATACAAAGAGAGAGATGGTAAAAAGGAGCGTGACAAAAAGAGAAAGGTGATATATCCTTACTCCCCTCTCGGCATATTTGAATGGTAATTTGAATCAAATTTTATGCACTTTGTGAAAGTAATGAGATTCAATTTATGAGAAATAATCCAATCATCAGCATCAGACCCCAAACTAATCAATCGAGAAAATATTGGCCATTCATGATAATACAGTTGTTTTGTTCGATCAATAGCCACTCTGGTTTCGCTCTCGCAGGTGTGACTCAAGTATTACTGTCAGCCTCCTGGGGATCATCATTGCTACCTGGCCTTTTTGTATATTTCATGTTTTTTAGTTTCTTTATCTCATTATATGGATATGAGCAGACCAAATCTTCCAATAATCGCGCCACGATCAGCGCAATCTCTGATTTCAATTCAAGATAAGGCGTCAGCGATCCAATTTCCGAATTGAGGCCTTCGTTCTTTGCGGTCTAACTTGTGCGAAGATTTGATTGAGATGTAGATAGCTCTTTCTTTCTCTCTCCCTCTCTCTCTCTCTCTCTCTCTCATTCTCTCTCTCTCCTCTCTCTCTTCTCTCTCTTCTCTCTCTCTCTCTTCTCTCTCTCTCTTCTCTCTCTCTTCTCTCTCTCTTCTCTCTCTCCCTTCTCTCTCTCTTTCCTCCTTCTCTCCCTCTCTTCTCCCCTACCAGTTATCTTGCTCATCCCTTCGTCTCCACCTGTCCACTCTCTTTCTTTACTCAGACTTTATATTTAATATTATCATCTTCCTCCTCACTATTTGCATTCTTTAAAATCATCACTCCTCTTCTCTCTCCATATTCATCAATTCATATTCTCCAATCAAACCTGAACAGCAAATAATAATTGCGTGTGATTCTTAAACATCGCCGTTATGCAATGAAAGTAACAGGTCTCCCTCAACTCGAAAAACAATCATTCCGCGCACGAAATACACAATCACGTAGGACTCAGATTTAGAGATATTTTTTTCCTGTCTGCAGTACATAAACATTATTTTTTTGTATAAACAAAACTTAATGCAGTATGCTATACTGCAGAGAACAACATTTTCGTCTATCCAAAATTGACAGTACCAAACGACAATTATGAAAATACCCACGCTTATCTTCTGTAGACGTGGTTTGATAATTATCTCAATAAGATATAGAATTATACATTCCAAACGATTGGAGCCGACAAATCGTATATTTTTCATACGTTTAAAGCAAATGTTTTCTTCAATGATATTTATTTATATATCAATAATAAATTATACCAAAAGCTTTAATATCTCAATGGAATATTGTAACATAAGCCATTTGACACTGGGGAAGGAACACAACTGTCTGAGATGATGGATCTCGAATTATCAGCTGTTTCCTGTATATGAATTTAGAATTTAAGAACATAATAACAAGTATGCCCTGCTGAAAGCCACCTGGGAATTCCTTGCCATTTCAAAACGTTTTCATAATATGTTTGTAATGAGCTTCTTACCGACGTAGTAATATGCTGCTCGTTTATCAGCGAGGTAAACAAGAACCAAGGGAAAATAGTATATACTTGTCAATACGTATTCGTCCATCCATATATGACATTAATATTTTGTTTTTGAAATTGTGAACTTGACACCTTATAAAGGGTTGTAGTTAGAGCTATACTTGGATGTTGTGTGACTTTTTAAATTTCATATGTTGATCTATTTATTCATTTGTTTATTCAGTTACGTGCATATTTTCATTTCTTTTTATTAACGTCAATATTCTTTTATTGTATCATTTATTTATTCACTCATCTATATATTTTTGATCCTGCAATTACTCACTTTCTTTTCCTTGACGCTTTACATATAAGATATATCTCAAACACTGTACATAAAGCTTAAATTAAAAAAAAAAAAAATATATTTAATTAATACTGAATATTAATATGTTGATTGCTCCTGACCAATGAGGAGAATTGCTGTGAAAAAGTGACGTGGAAGTACATAGTATGTTACGCCTCTTAAAGGTATAAGGATGAATAATCAACTACAAGTCGATTTGTATTCGTGCGACTAGTATGACGTCATCACGATTTACAGCATACCCAGTCGTTACCTTGACTAAACATTAAGTAAATACTATGTACACGTACACTCGGGACATCAGACAGAATAATCTACATACCATTACGTTAAAAAAAAAGATAGGCCTACTGCAATTTTAATGGAAAAATCTAGTTGTAGTCAGGTCAAAAGGTCGCGGCGGCCTTTCAGTGAGAGGTTTGCATAACTTACTGCCTATACGAAGGGATTTGATTGCGTCGCGCCAGGCTTAATTTCAATGAAAATTGATGGGGTAGGGATTTGAGGGGGTAATCGCCGTGAATGATATTGACCCCGAGTACAGGTAATATATTAGATTCATGAGCGAGTGAGTTTTATCTCCCATCTACGTAATATCCCATCTATTAATCAAAAACTAAAAACACGTATATTCAGTTCAGTGCCCATGTCCGACTTGGGGTCCATGCGAGCTTTATACGCTGGATTTAAATTACCCTTTATTTGTTCCATACTCCTTAACTGCTTACCTATATACATGTATCAAGAGGATGTCAGTTAAAGTTTGTTGAGGTTGATTTCATATATTCTATAGATAAATACTAATTGTTTTGTTTTGTCAGATGATTGGCACAATTTAACAAATTGCCTGAAGTAAGAGACTATGCAGACTGCACAGTCTAGTACATTATAGGCACTACAGGCACATAGACCGACAGAGCTAGGGTCAGCTCAAGACTTTATGGAATTGTACGTAAGTGTCCAATTTATAGAGTCTGTGCACACAGACTATTTTCACCTTTCCTCAAGTATAAGGTCTACTGGCCGTTTTGATGAAAATGATTTGCATACGAATTTACTCGTTTTACATCTTCAAGTTTCACTACAAAATTCTGACCGTGAGGCTGAATTCATAAAGCTTGTATAGGTCAATGATTTTTTTTTCCAGACATTTTCTAGCCTCCTCGTACAATCCGCACCTCCTATCAATTAAAAAGCAAACACTTCTCATGATAGCAGGGCATTCACAGCAATACGAAAATGAACGCCAATAAAAAAAAAGGCCAGGTTTCAATTTTATCGCATCTAAAGGATGACAGCTTGAACACATTTCGAACTTGATTTCAGGTACATCAAATAGAATCACTAAGGATAATGTAACTTATTTATGTAATTTATTAACTAGGATAGATATACCGTGTGAGTCAAAACCAAATTTACACTTAGAAAATTTCTAATTATTGTTAAAATCATCTATGAACGGTAAAATATTGTACATCTTATGAAAGAGTGTCTTATCCCAAATCGGTTGGTATCATTTTTGTGTGGTATGTGTTCACGCTTGGATGAACAGGAGGCATTGTATGCGAGAGTGCAAAAATCGACTTGCGCCAAAGGGATGCTTACTGTATGTTTTATGTTGGGATTAGCATTGTGAGAGATTTAATTGAATGTATCATGAAATGCATTGATTATGCTTTTTGCAGAAGCAAAGTCACACACACACATTTTCATTGGTGTTTGCAATTCGATGTTTGATTTGTGTGGCATGATTGATTTTGTAAGGGATATTATTTGGGTCTGCAAAGACCGAATTAATACGCAAATCCCAATTGTTTTCAAACATCACATAAGCAACTTTGGCGCAAATTAATTTTAGCACTATCGCAAACAATGCCTCTTGTTCATCCAAGCGTGAACACATACCACTCAGAATGATGATTCGGGATAAAACACCCTTTCATAAGATGTATAATAGTTTACCGTTCATATATGATTTCTAAAATAATTAGAATTTTCCTAGGTGTAAACTTTTTTTGACTCACAGTGTATGTACTATGTGTTACGGTTGACCTATTCCTATAGTATAGCATCTGAAAAAAACTGATTTTACCTTAAGAATATATATGTATCGATTCTAGGCTGAAATTCTAGAAAATGCAAACGAAGTCAAATAGAGAAAGCAATTGTGCTTAGCCTTTCACGAGTTTTATGCATTCCGTCCATTTTCTTTCAGATTCAATCGTTATTTTCTTTTGATGCCGACTTCCATTCTCTATCTCTCTCTCTCTGTTTGTCTCTCTCCCTATCCCATTACTCTCAATCCCTTCTTTCGTTCTCTTTTTTTTTAATCTCTTCTTCTCTTTCCCTTCACCCGTCCACTTCTTTCCCCTTCCGTCATCCGTCCTTCGTCTTTCCGCCCTCAATCCTTTTCTTTCTACCCCCTTTCCTGCATCTCAGTATCTCTTCCCTCTATCTATTCCTCCTTCTCCATCTCCCTCACACTTAGTCACTCACTCTCTTGTACTCACAATCGTCTATTTTTTTTTGTTCCCCTTATCTTCTTTCTGCTTCTTTCTCCCCTTTACATTCCTCATACATTCCCGCTCATCCATTATTTATAAAAGTTTCGACGCAGCGGATCCCTCTCGGTTCGGAAAGGTAAGATCTAATGCTAACACCGTGTCAAGCAGACCTTTAACACCGGGATTTGCAAAGAGACACGCGAGGGAGAACATTTAATCCTGATCAGTGTTTGTCACAAGCTTCCCTGCCAACCTGCTCTAAACCACCAGTTTACTTCTGCACGCCAAATGGTGCGAGCCCGTGGCAAAGCCTACGGGGAAGGTCGCTTTCAACTGAAGGGCAAAAAAAAAGAAAGAAAAAAATCATATATTAAAAATAAGAAAAGAGAGGGAAGAGAGGTAAAGGAAGGGGGTATAAACACAGAGGGAAGATGAAAACGTAGCGAACAAATTAATATGACCCCCTTCCGCCCCTTGCATCCCCCTTTATACCTAGAGTTTCCACCAACCCCACCCTCTCCTCTTTCCCTCCCTCTACCACCCCTAAAGACGGGGCCCATCCTTCGCCGCTGTTAATTCACATGTTTTGCCTGAAAGCCAGCAGTAAAACATCCTCTTATTTTGCTCATTTTAAACCACTTAGTTGCCCCTGTATCTCAACCGGTTCAATCTCTCATGTAGCATTACAGCTGCATAAACCCTTGGAAAGCCCCATCACATTTGTATATTGGCTGCGTTCTCTGGCCTTCACTTAACAACTTAACTATTCATATCCCTTTAAAATGTGATGTTTTGTGTTTTTCGTTAGAATGGTTGAATTACGTCCTTAGATGTAAGAAACACAAAAAGGGCCTAATCAATTTTGAACGTACAAACATAGCAAACTTGGTAAGGCTATGCATAATTTAGTGGTTTACACCTATATCATATACATTCAACGTGCAGATATAAGCTTCATTGAACTTAAAAAAAGCTTTATAAATAAATATTATAGTGTTTTTCTTTTTCCTAATTAGCTATTCACCTCCCACTTATAGAATGTCATGTTATATTTTAAGTTCGAAACAGTGTTGACGTACACACATGATGTAAGTATGGCAGATCTGCAAAGGTTAAGCCCCCTCCCCCCCCC
>BEXV01000644.1:99456-125430 GCA_003118195.1 Hemicentrotus pulcherrimus
GGGGGGGGGGGGGCTCGGAAGAAAGAAAAAAAAAAGAATTATAGATATATTCAAAGAGTCTGCATACCATTTAATTGGGGAAATCATTCAAAAACACGAATGCAATTATACTGCCCGTATTTAGTAGGAGGGGTTATATGCATGGCTGACCGAATGTATAATCCTTCCGCTCTATATTTCGAAAGCATCCATAATGTTCTGGACAGGTCGATAAAATCGATTTCATATCAACCTTGTATTGGGAAATATATATTAGTGACATAAATAGCATTAACAAGCGTTTGGAAATTAAACCAATTTTCTGGTCATAGTGATAATACTTTATCAATTATATTGCAATTAGTATTCGCAATCTGCTATGCTATGAATTCACCTTACTTTTCTTTCCTTCATTCTCAACACTACACGCTGGTGTTCACTCTCGAGTATGAATAACATATACGCCAAACTTGACAAACAATATTGAGACACTAATACAGGGCTATTTCAACTGTTAAATTGTACCTTTAATAAATCAAAACTAAATCTGCTGATGCAGGGGTAACGCAAAAGCGCGGTATTATTTATACCACGTATAAACACATGATTACTACAATTTTTTCGTTCACAACAAATTATGATTGTCTCGTCCCCGGCACTGTATGCTGATCAGGGCTGGGCCCATTACACGTATCTATTTTCGTGTCTTATGTGGATAGAACGGAAATTGACATTTTCTGCGACGACTTGTGCAGGCAGTTACCCCAATTACTGATCTGTCACACGACCCTCTTGTGAGTTAATTAGCAGCTTCAGACGTAACATATTTACAATAATAGACCATGACTCTGCAGATTTGTTTCAGGAAGTAGTTATTATTTAATTTTAGAGGAATGTCGCAATTTTTATGAAATCTATTGTCTCAGGTACGCTTCAAATTCAATGTAATTTTATTTTCTTCACTCTTTTCTCTTCCTCAGGTTTTGTCCAAGCTCTTCCTTACGCCTCTACCTCCCCGTATATGCAATCTCATATTCTCGTTCTCTCCCTCTCTATATCTCACTTTCTCTCTGTGTCTGTCTGTCTGTCTCTCTCTCTCTCTCTGTCTCTCTAACTCTCCATTGAACATCTTCTCCCTATCTCTGCCTGTATCTCACTGTCCGGTCTATGTATTCACCATCACCTCCCCCAGGCTTACTCTCTCTCTTTCTCTCTCTCTCTCCTTCTATTCCTCTTCACTAAACAATCTTTCATTCTCTAGTTAGCTTCTCTCTCTCTCTCTCTCTCTCTTTCGTTCTCTGTCCCTCTCTCTCTCTCTCTCTCTCTCTCTTTCTCTCCCCTCTATCTCCCCCTCTCTCTCTCTCTCTCTTCGTCTGTCGCTCACTGTATGTTAATATCTATCTCTCTATTCGTCTTTCCTTTCAATGACCGCAAAACATTCAATGTCCCCAAACATACTACTGACATATTTTCTTACAGTTGAAAGTGGTAACCCCCTTCCCCGAACATTAGCCATAATACGCTGTTCCCCACCTTTTACAACATTATGATGACCCGTATTGATAACCACACACCACAGTGGAAACACAAGTTGGTTTCAAACACTTCAATAGCGTTAGTACAGCATACAAACTGTGTTCACCATATGTGTCTGACTGTACCGTATAGTGTGCCACACAGTGGAAAGATAGAGAATAACTGAGTATGCGTGTGAACACGAGTGGGTTCGGAACGCGACCACAGGCATAGCACTGCAAAAGAAACAAAGTGTGGTAACACACAATTTCTACACAGTGTGTCGTAGTATCACTCACTTCGGCCAAAACCACAGAATGCACAAACCACGATGTAAATAAAATAGGAGTCGGGCCACTTTCAAGTGTTAACGATGTGAATACACTGTCTTCATATCTCCTCTGCACTGTGCATCGCTGGAAAGTTGATTTGGGTCACTTTCCAAGATTGCTCGTATGAAAACACTGTTTCCACACTGCATCTACAAATAGTTGAAAACTGTTTGAGATGTGAACACATTATTCCCACATTACCTATACAAAGTGTGGTAGACCATGGAGGGAATCACAATGCGAACGCATCTTAGTTTGATTATTGAGTGTATAGGGAATGTTTTGAACGGTGTTAAAAATATCAACACACTTTGTTTCCACACATATTTTCACGGTTCACACTTGGACACTGTGTTGTTCAGGTATAAGGATGTTTTATGATCCAAGCACAAAACACGGTCATTTGAGGTTTTAAATAGCCTGAAAACGTTTGGAAAATTCTTGCGACGTTTTGAAAATTGAAAGGTATGATTCCAACAGAAATTCCCACCCCTGTTGTTCAGCTAGCCTTTCTTATTAGACTTGTAGTGGTATGTTAATAAGACAAAAGCCTAAAACAAAAATACTACTACAGAAGAAAAGGAAAACGATTTCAGCAAACATAATTATGCGCATTGAATGTGCTTTACCAATATAACAGTCTTGACACATAGTGTATGATTTTCAAAAGATTTTCAAATACGTAAATACATTTCAATGTGTAGCTATCATGAAGAAAATGTACTTCTTAATATACGCGTAATAGATCATACGAGAGATACATGTTAAGTAATAATATACAGAAATTCAGAAATAGATTTGAAATCATACAATGTATGATATAAATAAATCACTCTTTTTCATACTTTTTTTTTTTACTTA
Organism: Hemicentrotus pulcherrimus; assembly: GCA_003118195.1. Lineage (NCBI taxonomy): Eukaryota > Metazoa > Echinodermata > Echinoidea > Camarodonta > Strongylocentrotidae > Hemicentrotus > Hemicentrotus pulcherrimus. The sequence continues at coordinate 102,144 of BEXV01000644.1, forward strand.
AAAGACCTTGCTGAAAGTCTCAACAGCCAATACGACTTTCCAATTCATCTTCTTGTATGTTGCTTTCCTCGCTGAGGCACTTTATCCTAGCCTTGGGCAATGCTCGTTATCCCATCATTACATCTTCTCGTCTAAGGTAAATAATAATAGGGGGAAAACCATCGCTAATCACTCCTCAAATTGGACACACGCACTCCTTTGTGTGATTGTGTGTGTGTGCAAATCCAATGCCGTATCCACCCACTTCATTAAAGCGCTTCCCACTGTCTGTCTGCACACGCTGCGATAGAACGATTCATTTCATCATCTTGGATAGCTTCCCACCTTCAAAGTGATGCCGCTTGGTCTTATCCAATCGAACCGATCTCTACGATAACATCTTCTGATCATTGGCTGACGTAAACAACGTTAATTTCGTGTGAAGTCTATGAATGATTGTTCGTCTTCACTGATTTCATTTATTTTCTTCTTTTACGTTCAGATTTCACATAAAAGTGTTTTGGGGAATTTATTTTCGACAAGCATGCGCCACTCATGTCGGCCAATTACGAAGCAACGACGAAGTCCAAGCGACGCATCTCGCACTCATACGAAAGATTATCGTGAAATTGATATCACAAATTGCACGTAGAGATCATTGTGTCAGACGGTTTTCATTCGCTATCAAAGCGTCCTTTACATCACAAATTCATGTATTCCCGTCGAGATTTCCGTTAATGGTTTTCACTCCTTCTCTCTCTCCGTCCCTCTGAATTTTTATTCGCTTTTTCTTACATTATGCTTGATTGCTACTTGTTGACAGCATTGAACTTCAGCGTGTCGACTTTTTTCACCTTTGAACATCCCAGGAAGCAACAAATATTACACGCCGAATGCGTGAACTTTTCCCTCTGGCCATGTTGGTTGTCGTTGTCATGGTGATGAAAAAGCGATGCGAATTCATGGCCATATCACAACGCGACCATATCAGACGACTACCCCTTTTTTCGTTTTGTCATTACATTTACCTCAGGAGCTGCGATCGATTGAAATCGTTGAACGACAAGCGAGAAATCAAAAAAGAAAATGTCTTTGTGATTATATTGATCCCCGCGAGATCGATATGAAAATGAAATATCATACTGTGAATGATTACGAAGATAATGAAAACCAAGCGTTTCGGCAACTACGCCATCTACATAGTGCTATGAATACATGAACATATTCACCCTTAGGCAAATACAATGTGTCATCAATAACATGAAAATTAGTCGAGATTTATGATCAGGGCTCGCTATTATTTGGTTAATTTAAGATGCTGGTCGATCAACCTTGAGAGTTATCAATATTTCTAAGAGCCATCTTCAGGGGTCGATTGCACATAATTTAAATTAAGCAATACTAACAAAATTACCTTTGTAAGATTTGCAACAAAAGCTAGACTGTGTTGTTGTATAAACTGGTTTCTAGCTGGTTAGCGAAACCCGTGTGCAAACCCTAATTTTGAATGGGGGCGCCATTTTTTGCGCACTCTTGTGATGAATGTTTTCCATTCGATATCAAACACTGATCTTATTAACCGTCACCTAAGCCTAGCCTGAAACCATGTCGCCAACCGAGCCATATCCCAAATTATGTGCGAGATTTCTGCTCGCTGTGGCGACAAATGTTTCTCAGTCGATATCAAACACTAATGCAATATTTGCAGTTAATCTAAGCCTAGCTTAAAACCCCATTGCAAACCGAGCCGCATCCCAAATTGTGACAAATTCAAATCCCAGAGCATCTGTATCTGTGCAAATGTCACGAGCGTCGGATCACTCGTTTCGAGTCCTGAACACCAATGAACATAAATCAACTTTAAGATGTGAGCATGAATTTTTACAACTACAGTTATTACGACTTGTTATTACAAAAAAAAAAGATAATTCTCTGTCTAAAATCAACATCGTGAACGCGGACATCCGTGTACAATAAAAAAGCTGGAAAGACATGAAGAGGTGGATGACACATTTTATGTCAGAGAGAAATGACTTGCAGCTGTTGAATTGGCGCGAAGACAAACGAAGAAAGATCGCAACATGTCTTGAACTTGACATGACCCACTTTGTAAATTACCGCGCTCGCAAACATTTAAAACCTCGAGAGAGGAATTTGAGGAGATATTTCTTAACTCTCGACTTGAAGGTAGGAAACGTAGCTGTATTTTGTTCACGTCTCAATCGGAAGATTTTCCTGACAAAATTGGGTCTTATTTCTAAAGAGTAGATTCTTACTGTGGGCCCTGCAATGTGCAATGTGCCCAAAGACAGTAGTACCGAGCTGGGATCCGAACCCGCAACTCTTGAGTTGAGATTCACGTGAATGAACAAGTGGACCCCGTCTCTAAATATATCAGACAAGGTGTATTAAACATGTTACATCACCCTCCAGCGGTGGCCAGTAACCGGGTATTTAGACTGTATAACAACGCATCACTTGACGTGAAAGTGAAAAAAAGTTGAAGTGAAAATGTACATCGAGATAGAATCCAGTCTCCAGATTCAAGTTCATGAGTAGGAAACTGGATTTTCGATTCTACCAAACAAGACGTAGATATTTTTTTCAAATTGTATTCGTAAACTGGTCTAACTTAGATGTCATGTTATTTTACTAACGTTTAATGATGTCGGATATATTCAAAAATAGATGATCTTATTCTGCTTACCAATGACAACAAAATAATAATGATTTGAAAAGAAACCTGTATAAAAAAACCAGATATTCCCTGGTGTTTCGTTTTCCTTAGAAAGGTCTAGCGATATGAAACCGAATGACGATCAATGGGCTGAGTTTGAGTGTTATTGCGGAGTTGACCTGGTTTTCCCGCGTTTTTATGTAAGCTTCACAACTTTCAACACTTAGTGGGATTAATACGTAGGCGCGACAAAGACCAACAAACAACTTTACCCTTACTTTACAAGTAAGTTTAATAACGAAGTATTTTCATTAATCGCGCCTACATTATACATGGGTTATACCTCCGAGGCTAGTTGAGCAAGCTGATTGAAAGATGTATGTTAAATTATCTGCGGATATCTTGGAGCGTCTTCATTATTTGAATGACTGTAATTGTGCTAATGCTGTGAGAGAGAACGGGCAATCTCATGCGTTCATAGAATAACACTTTGGCAACTCTCTTATCCGATAAAAAGTTGTTTTGTGCATGTTCTCGTTTCTCTCAAATTCCGAACAAATACACCCGCTTTTAGGCACTTCTGTAACATGAATACACTCATCAAACATTCAGCTTGAAGATTGAATACCCCTTTTTAAAGTATAGACCTCCCGTGATCTCATTCTTTCTGGTGCGTGTTAAACTATGTATGCTTTTAACCGTCATTAAAGCTGTTCGTGACCTCCCTTGTTTTTATTTTTGTGGCTATGTTTTTGTTTTAAACATCAACCGCTATTTCAAGCCGCCCCATTAATTTTCCGGTCAGGCTTACAAACGCATCGGAGGTTGAACACAAGCCTAGGGCGCTGCTTACTCATTTATGAACAAACAACTAATATTCCCTGTTCGTGTGGGGATATCGACACCGAGGATGTTATCAAGATGCTTCCCGGCAGGAGAGGGGAAAAGTGTACGATATCCCTCTGGGACCTCATCCGATCGCAATGACCTGCGGTCATCGACGACTGTCCGATCCTCTCCGCGACGATCATCGTCATCCTAAGATTTAGAGCATGCAATGTCGCCCGGAACTACGACCGACGGAGGAGACATTGTCATCAACCTAATCGATATCTTGCTTCCTTTTACTTTTTCTTTCCCTCGGTGGTCGTCCTGGAGAGTGAACCCAATTTCAACGCCGGTTAGGGTTTGGACAGCCCAACCCTCTGTTCCCCTTTGTAAGGCACATGCACGCAAGGATTGGTTTGAAATTAGACGGATTCATTACCGTGATTACGTGCTTGGGAAGTTTACTGTGCGCCTGTTACACCTATCGAATTAACGACGGCCTCCGCAGTCACCGGACGTGTATCTTGTCAGAGTGAGCTATAGAGCTTCACGAGAGTATTGGCTCTTAAAGGTACTATGTCCCATTTGCAGGCCCAAAAAATGAAAAAGTTTAATTCCAACTGCATTTGAAAGATAATACTAATTCAGAACTTCCCTAAAAAAGGTAGCTTGAAAATGTCTTCAAGTGGGAAAATAACGACTATTAGGTGTCAAATCGACTTTAGGGCTATAGAGCCCAAAAGTAATAGTCTTGATTTTCAGACAATTGTACCGAATGGTCATACGTTTTATGCTGCGCAAAGAATCAATCAGTTTAATCTTGGCCATCATAAGAAGTGGGTTATTGATGTAGACAAATGCTCATGTACCCTTTACAACTCTTTTCATGTATTTTATTACCAAAGAATAAAAAAGCCAGTCAGTCACTCAATAGTGTCTGACAGTAAAGTCTAGCAAGTAAACGTGTTTCCTTGCATAATTTGAATATAAGGACACTGCTAACGTTTAAATTTCACAGATAGGACATACATGACATATTCATAATTCCTGCAAAGTTCTACAGAATTTGAGGTTGGCTGCAAAAGGGACATAGTACCTTTAAAAGAGGTATAACCAAGAAAGCACTTGCAGAATATTGACATTTTTTGTTTAAAGCGACAGTTTTCTATTGATAGGTACTAGGCTGACCATCCCTGGTCAAATGAATGATGAGCCATCAACAAGATCTGTTATGACCAAGTTCCACTCCTTATTTATGTTATTGGACTGGTATTCATCTCCTCCAAGTTTAAGTTTCACTCCTCCAAATAAAACATTTTGAAAAGCCTACTTCGAGAAAAAGGGACGATATGAAATGCTCCATAATCCATCTTACAACATGCGATTCCTCTTCCTACCACGAGGCTTCCGTTCCTCTTCCTCTTTACCCTCGTACTGATTTTTTAAATCCAAAAATTCATCCAATTTCCCCCCTTCTCCGAACCGATTCCGCCTCTTCAATCTTTGTAATCAACGCCTTATTACAAAGCTCAGGATCTCAACTTGTAATTGCACCAATCAATAACTGAAATTGGATGTTTTTTTTCTATCCAGGCAAAAGGGATGTAGGGCATGTACTTGTAAATTGTGCTGCCAAAAATGGTGACGGCCTAGTATGTCGTTGCATTTTTTTCCTCCCAGCCTTCTTCTCCGCCTCGGAAGGAAAAACGAAAAAAAAAAAAAAGAAGGCATGACCCCCAATTACCCCCGTTGTGGTGGTACGTGGTGTTTTCATATCTCTCCAGTCTGAGGTGAATATTGGATGAATTATGCACATGTCCCTGGTTTGTCACGAAAGCCCACGAGGCGAAGTAAATAGTGCCATTAGTTTTAATGTCATTTTGAAGCGCGTGCAAGGCTTTGTTTAAGATCGCATGTAACTTAAAACGCGATTACAGAAATCGTGTAATGCGTATACAAAGCAGAAGGTTAAAATATTAACAAACAAGATAAAATTAAGTACCCCAAAACTATTTCTGATCTCTCTTGACCAAGAAATTCTCACGAATAGTCTAAAAGTGTCGTAATTATTTTGATGGTTATTTTTATTTGATCTTTATTATTTCACCGGTTCCGGTCTGAACATTAATCGGCAGGAACCATTAAAAGCATGACATTCTTTGCAGTGTAGGTCACTTTTTTATAGAAAGAAAATTCATTCTTTGCGAATATGGTATATTTGTTTAGGATATTGTGGGCTAGATTATCAAACAACACATGTATGTGATCCTATCTGATTCCGTGTATTATCTAAATCTGCAACAAATAAATGTGCCGTGATTAACCAAGTGTTCACCTTTTGTGGTAACAAGAAATGAATAGGGCGGCGGGTTTTTCACATGGCAAGACCAACGATGTCTTACCAAGACGCAAATCGGACAAATTAAATCATCTCCTTTTAAGTCTACCTCTTTCATTGTACACGGACGAAGCACGAGCATGGTTTAGAACAGAGAACATTCAGTGGAACCAATGATTGATATACTAAAGTCGTAGAGATATTAAGCAAAATAGTAGATATAACTCTCAATATTACAATAATGCCCCCAATATTATCCCCAAAGTCCCCAAATTACACTCTAAAAAACTGAAATGTTAAATCACTATTTAAAAGGGCCGAGCAGTGACCCCTTTTTCAAAATTGTAGATGAACAGTTTGAACAAACGGGATGAAACATTATAAAGGTTGGCTTTAGCAGGTTTAAAGGGGCATGTTCCCCGTATTCCAGAGGGCGCTCAAAATACGTACGCGCGGGCGGACGGCGCTACAGCTGCCTATTGACACCAACAGTATACGGCTCTTACGCAGATGGCATGTTCCGATAACTACACTGCGGGGAACGTACCCCTTTAAAGTAACAATCTGACATTTTGAAAGAGTGGTCCTTGGTCCTTTTAAATCGTGATTTAACAATTCACTTTTTAGAATGTTCAATATTACCCCAAAATATCACAACACGTTCATATCTACTATAGATTGGTCACACATAATGATTCCCCACATTCAATAAAAATATGTGCGAAGGTTGAGTGATTACCATTTAGATATACAAAAGTAAATTGAATCTGACTTGGTGTCACCATCTAAAGGGATTCCAACAAAACTACGTTTCTTTTTTCATTCCATTATAACAAAACTGTATATTTCTTATTCTTCACCATTGAAACAAAAATAAACTGACATCAAAGTAGCTCACTTTCTCAAAATGACTCAATTATCAAAGAGTTTTCCACCGCAAAATCATCTCAAAAGACCACACAAAGAAAAATAATGACGTGTGATCCAGTTGATAAAAACTGGAGGATTACCGCAGTGTGACATGATGAAACAAACGACAGCTTTTCTTACGAATGGGCGTTCTCGATTTCTTGAACTTTTCCCTGCTCATGTGCCAGTTTTTTTTCCCAACACTTTTGTGGAAATGAATGACGTTTCGGTATAAGCCCGTAGACATGTACCGTAGCTGTATTTAGCCAGGTTCCGTCGGCTTTTTTCCTCTTCTCTTCTCGCTTTGGGGTGACGGCAAAAAAGAAAGGAAGAAACACGTGGGCTCCGGTGTTTTATTCCCCCAGATGACATGTGACAAGGCTAATCTGAAAATGGGACATCGAAATCTCGCTGCTCCGGAAAGTCGCAATTTACCAGGCTTCCAATACTCCCTCCGGTGTCGAAGACCATAAAGAATAGAACGATCCATTTACGTTACCTGGTTGATAAGTGAAAACGCTGTCGAGTATTGATCAAGATAGATTGATGCATTGTAGAGTCCACTTTCCCACTGTACGCCGATTGACGGATCCCCAGTCGGGTTTTTGTCGTCTTGTATCCGGCGCGGGAAATAAGCTATACCCGACTACCGCATTGATTGAGAAATGGAGGTGCAAAAGCCTGTAATTGGTGTGGCATTTGCGGCTCTCTTTAGGATAGCGCCTTGGTTGGTGTTTTAGAGTGTTTGAAGATGTTGGTGACGCTTCACTCTCTTTGATGATGGCTTCCAAACAAACCACTTACTGCTAGATGTTAATTGCATTTCCCCGCTCTTTACCACGATCTGATCATGAGGTATTAAGGTTTCCAACGACTTTAGCGACGATCGCCGCTCCCGTAATAAGCCATCTAATCAAATGGGTTTGAATCGCGTCCAGGTCAAGTCCAAGCTCGACTTAAAGATTACTTGGTGCGGAGGAAAGCATAGCTAAATTTCACGATTACAGCAGACACGAGACGGGCATTAGCGTCATGTGTAATTGCTCATAAGCTGGCAAGCGTCCAACAGTAATTCACATCCATTACATGCATCAAGTATGTAGATGATAGTATTTTAGTTACAGTGTGTCCCATGAATTCAATGCTCGCCGACTAATGTTTCGGATAGCACGAGTAAATTGGTACATCCACCCTATAAAATGACACATCGGGTATTCTTCTGTCCGGTCTCTGGGCGCCATTTTCTATGAATGATGTGAAAACCGTCTACTTCGTAGATAAGTTAGGACAGTCTGATGTCCGGAGATTTTTTACTTCTCAAATGCTTATAAGTGTGGACAGTTTTTAGTGCTGTTTCTATGAAACGCTTCAATGTCTTCGCATGTATTAAGAAAAAAATTATTCGATTACCGAATGTGCAAATGAAACGTGATCATGGTGATAGTAAACAGATATCGGTAATATCTTTCAGATTGCAGTATTAGTTAATCATTCATTCTAACAACCTATCGATTAACATTTGACGTCATTTAAAAGAGAAATATACCGTCTTAAATTAGAGTTCTTGGTAGAATACCGGACGGTGCACTTGTGAAACTTCATCCGTAGTTACCATTGGCATGCTCGTGATGAACATTTGAATTTGTCATGCTGATGTGACCTGTACTGCTCTGTAAACCCATACTCTGCCATCGTTGCCGGCACTGAGCAGGCAGGAGGCCGTTGATGAAGGCAGCTCGGTATCTGGTGCTCATAGCCATGTAGATGACGGGGTTGATCAGGGAGTTAAGGTACGCGAGCATCTGAGCAAAGTGCATGGCCACCTGCTCCAGCATAGTGGTCGATTTGAAACCTCCCATCGCTTTCATGATTGAAATGATTTCGAAAGGGGCAAGGCAGAGGAAAAACGCCAACCCGTTGACGATCAGCATCCACGTGATTTGATTACGTAACTTGACATTCTTATCGCGTTTGCCCATGATCTTTGCTCTCTCCACAGCCTGGTTGAGGCCCTTGACGATGCCGACAAAGAGAAAGACGTTGATAAAGAACGCGATGAAGAAGGGAATGGCTCGGACGCTGTCCGTGTATAACTTAGTCCAATTCTGAATGGGTAGACACCACTGGAACTTTGTTGGCCAGGTGTTGTAAGGCTCTTCGTCGGGCCAAAAGCCACAGAAATTACGTATCTTACTGAAGGCGGGAATGAAGGTTGCTGAGAGGAGTCCGGCCGTGGCCCAGGAGCCGATAAGCAACCATCGGAACGTTCTCATGGCGGCCGACCCGCGCTCTTTCTGTGGACGGCATACTGCGTAAAAACGCTCCAGGGCAACAAGCGTTACAAAAAACAGAGAGGCAAAGTACGTTGTGTTCACCGTGATCTCCGTGAAGATGCAACCGATGAGACCTAAGTGCGAATGATCAGGGGTGATTGGTGAGTGGACATACGCCCATATCTTATCACCTATGGCTATTGTCAGGAAAATGAGATCCGACATGGCCAGGTTGACGAGGCACGCGTTGGTTATAGTTTTCATACATTGCACCCGGACCACCACGTAAATGAAGGCGACGTTGTTGATGAGACCGACGAGGAGAACAATTGGTAAAAGTATTGTGATGACGACGACTTGGGCATCGGAGTAGGAGATGAGAGTAGCGGCCTCCACCGTTACGTTAACAAAGTACTCGTCGCATGTCGGGTCGAACGACTCGTTTTCGATCATACTTTCCATACTTTATTTTCTCCGTCACGACTGGCATGCAGACACGAACATAGTGAAAAAATTATTCCTCCCCTTGCTCCGACAAAAAAAATTATCAGCTTCAATTGTTCGATATTTCCATTCATAATGATCCAGTATGAAATGTTCTTTCCCCTTAAATATTGGTTGCTGCTACGAAGAGCCACCAGTTACCTTATGATAAGCTCACCCCTTTCTCCAGTTGCACAACGCTTGTGCGCTTTACATCTCCTACTCCATCGGGCACAATGAATAGAGTATCACGTGCTTAGCCGCGCTGTGATTGGTTGAAAAACAGAAAGTGGGCGGTGGCCAGTGCATAACTCTCCATATCACTGTCTTGCTCGGCCAATACAGCAATGCTCACTTTCTCACCTCTCTCTCTCTGTCTCTCTCTCTCTCTCTCTCTCTCGCCCTCTATCGTGTAAATTTTTGCTCCATTACTCTTTCAAATCCACTTTTTAGCTCAGATTCTTTTTACTGTTATATCATACTTCTCTGTCACCCCTCCCATTTCTCATTCGCTCTATCTGTCTTTCCTTTAGTCTCACACTATGGTTTGAATTATGTATTTTCCTGCTTCTCTTATCGACTTCTCTCTATATCTCTCGCTCTTTCTCGATCTCCCCTTCTCTATCATAATAGTTACATTACACTTGACACCCCCTCTCCCCGTCTCCTATTCATCATAATAATGCCTCTCTATGTACTCCCTCCATCTTTCTCTTTCCTTTTATCATCTTGTTCCCTTTTATTTTTTTAATATTCCGAATCGCTCTCATACACTTTATTCCAGCGTTGCACTTATTACTTTTTTTCCTGCTCGTCCAAACGACAGCTGAGTGACACGAAGAAATTGATTTGATCACGAAATGAGTCGGTTGTATTTACAAAGCTTGTCTTTCATACCAATAATGATACTTGGTACGATCTTGTGTCAGCCAGCCTTTTCCTATATGTGTAATACACTCAACATAGTGTTGAATTGAATAGTGCGGAGAGAATTATGATTGTTGTTCTTTTTTTCTTTCTTTTTTTTGGATAATGTTGGTATGTCGTTGTTGTTGTTGTTGTATACTTTCCTTATTGTTCGTTCGTGTTTTTTTTTTCTTCATAACACGTGTTTAATTTGCAAATGTTCTAACTTCCTACGTGAATATGTGTCAAGAAAGATCTGTTATTATCTTAAATGCATTAAATATAGTTCTCTCGAACTCAAAAGAAATGAGCTCAGCCAAAATACTATGAGTTGTTTTGCCGATATCAACACTGCATATATTTATATATATATATGAAAGCAAAACTGCAAGTGATGTTCCGAACACTTAAGGTGGTATTTCAACGGATTTATGAAATAGCACTTTGATGCAATATTATTGTTATCATCCGTTAAATTCGCAATTTTATATCTTTTAATTGTTTTTATAATCCCGTTTCATCTGTATTCTCGAGCTAATGGATATTAAAAACAGGTGATAGTCTTGTATTTATCGTTTAAGATTACCAACTGGTATATAAAGACAGATACGAGATCCATTTTTTGTTCTTCCCTGAGAGAAAATTCGTCCCCAGAACGGATTATATCTGATCGAGCAGCTACTCGATTGCATTCGAATTCCCTCTGACCCATTTCAGGCCGCTATCGTCTGTATCATAATGATCACGTAATCCTCCTGTATTATACGAGACTTGATGAGCAGCGAGAAATGACACGGGAGATTTCCTATAAATCCCGTTGCTTGGAGACACGGGCGGAATTTTTTCAAAATGGAATGATGCTTATCGGGCTTGTGTCTTAATAACCTCACTTCCAGATACTCTTGGAATGGGAAAAAATAAAGAGGACGCTATTAGACCTGGTTCACTCTCACGAGCACGTCTTGTGGTGCGTAAACTGAATAAATGTATCCTTCATCTGTTTGGGCGCTCTTTGTTTGTCCTATGATACATGTTAACCTAAATCCCCTACACTATATCATTTTAGCATGTATCTAAACAGATACGAGATGGCGCTACACACTGCAACTACGAAAGCCAGTCGTATAGAATCTCACAGAGTCCTAAGAGCTCGTAGAAGTTGTGTAAAACAACGACTTTGAGATGTATCATACAACCTACAGTGGATGAGTTACGCATAAATATCTTATGTTGCATGAAAATTAGGAGTATATCGAAGAGAAAAAACTCAAGTTGTTTTAAAGCGTTAACTAAGCGCCGCTGGGGGTGGAGTATGTTAACTTTAATCAACTTTAACATCACTAGGCTTATCAATATAATTCTAGAAATGTTTAGAGGGATGTCACTTTACATTCATTATTGATTTTTCGCCTCGTTTTATTTATTTATTTCTAAATTCGTTGATTAATTACAAAGTGTGCAATTTGTCATGAACTGTAAGGTAAGGATAATAGTTCAACAGATAACTCAATAAAGTTATTAAACGAAAGTGTACTTTAAAAAATTTGCATTAAACTCCGATGATTCATAATTATGTGACATAATGCTGAAACTTATACAAGACGAATGAAAAGAATTTTGGAAAATAGACTTGAATGTGTTTGAACACTTCAAACGTCTATCTTTAGGATGATTGGAATCGTGCGTTTCAATTGTCGACATTGTAGTAAAGGTCGAATTCTACTTTCGGAACATAATCAATGTGTGAGAAAACGATGCAACTGAGGCAATACTTCATATCTTTTTAGAAGGTTTGTTTAATATTAAAGTTTTGCTTTTCAAAAGCTTTTATTTGAATGAAAGTAGAGTAGAATTTGCATTAAACCCAAAATCATCGTTACGAAAATAAGCTATGCGTCATTAAATGCAATGCGGCATGTCTTTTATTGTTACAAACTCTTCTTCATAAATCGCACAAAATGCTCATACCAGGAAACTTATTTGTCTTTGGAGATCTATACACACTTCTTAAATGAGAAACTTTGAGTTTTTGCCTAGAGTTGTTACCTAAAGCTGCAACTCTCAGACTCTTTTTCAGAAATACGATCCATTAGAACTTCCATTATCTTGATTGCCGTTGGAAGGACAGGTGGAGTTCAAATAGGGGAACATACAGAAAAACTTTCAAGTAATGTGCTTTTAAGGATTAGGTATGTTACGGACGCACGTATGATATAACGTTTTCTGGGAGAAATGGAGATGTATGGATTTCTTTTCGGTATAAATGTAAACATAATTGTCCACAAGGGAAGCCAGGATGTTGAGTTGTGAGCCGTAGTTTATGTGACTATATGATTCAAATTACTAATGTTTTGTCCCATATTTTTTTTTTCGGGGGGGGGGGGNCATTATACATCAACAAAACCTACATCTTTTAAATTTACGTAGTATATTTTAAGTTTCTTAATATCTAGATGAAAGTGGAGAGATTAATGTACTTTTGTAAGTTTGATCAATTAGTATTTTGGAGCATCCATGAGGTATTTCGACTTTATTGCGACATTGTACTAATATATTATAATAATTGCCAACTTGCAAACAGTGCGTTAACCAAAACCTACTCACTGAGCGGCGCATGCTTACGAACGTTGCAAATTCTGGATTCGCCAACTTTTCTGACGAATGTTGGCGAAAATTAGGGTTCACCTTTGCGACATTTAGCGACTTCTAACGATGTTTAGCGATAATTAGCAACATTCGAGCGAATGTTTGCGAAAGTGTTTGCGAAAGGCAGTTAGCGACTATAAGCGACTGTGAGCAAATGTTAGCGACAGTTTTTGTCAATCCTTTGCCATAATATCTAAATGTTTGGGACCTTTTGCTAACTCCTGGTACTCAATTGGTCGATTTATATAAAGGAACCATATGGTCACGTGGTCACTAGCACTGGCGAATCGAAAAGAACTTCAGCGACACCGTCTTATAACCGTTTGTAGCTGCTGACGACTGTTTTGCAAACGCTTGCAACTGTTCGCGGGAAAAATAAATTCGCAAAAGGAAAAACTGTTTGCGATTGTTCGCTACGTTCGCAAGCATTCGCCGCTCAGTGAGATATCCCCCTTAAAGTTAAAAGACCATACTGCTATAGCTGATCTGAGATGGCTAGACGGGACTTTGCAGCAGTGCTCTTAATGCAGTATGGCAATAAAGTTCAATTATCTCTTACTTTTATATAATGCTTCTTTCAGTATTATGTACGTGAAATTACAAATTTTAACAATTACCAAGCTAATGCGACGTCTTGTATTCACTACAACCTATTCCATGTCTGTATGGCCGATTTTTTTCCCCCTTTCGGACATGCCAAACCAGACAGGTTAACGAGCAAACATTTAATATACGTTAACGCTAATGGGTTTACTGCTAAATGACTAATGGAAATTTAATGAACACAACATTTGTTTTATTCAAAAGAAGACCCACTATTATACCATAACGTATTCCCATTTCCCATTATGATGTATTTAATAATTGAGTAACGTGAGCAGGATGGAAATCTGATGCATTGCATTTGTTTACTTCAATAGAGAATTGAAAATGACCTCCATTTAATTTTAAAATGTCAAAGAGCAATTTGGCAGACGTTGCATGCAAGAAATAGGAGGCGCCATGATAATACACTGCAAATACAAGAGAGCACTTTTAATTTGTCAAAACTGTGTAATATAGGCTGCCCTTTTATGCATAACCTAGATTTTCTTCGCTGATAGAATGCCAATATATATATTTATGAGAGAACATATGAATAGACCCTCTGCGGATGTGAGTCGGTTTACAGGTCAGCCCTCTCGTTTGCCTACAAAACGACTCAGAGTTTGAACCTAAGTTCTTTCGGATGATGGTTACAAAAAGTCGATTCCGAGATGTAAATGATCAGATCTAAACGTCATGTCTTTTTCTAGATAGTGTCCAATTGCGAACAAAAGGCAGTTCAGGTATCAACAGATATATATTGACAGCTGATGACACCAGCAGTCCCTGTAAGGAAAGTTCCAAATAGGCTAATCGAATTGGGTCGCTGGTCACTGATGCACAACTGGTGTTTACAAACTTCACTAATATATTAACAAACGACAGCGAGAACCGAGCCTACCAACACCGCCACAACGCCCATATAATCATCTTCAATTTTTCCCAATATGTGATTTGAAATTAGAGTGCCCACTGAAAGCATACTCGATGGTATATTTGACTGGATCCCTTTCCAGGTGGATTCCATTATGACGAATTACACGATACTCGGAAAATAAAAATGAGGGCAGTCAATTCTTGTTACGGTCGCTACGTCTCGAGTAGATAGAAGTCGGTAACCTATTTCATACATCATTGTGATGTCACAATGTGAACCTTCCGCAGCCTTTATACGTCCTGCATTGGTGCAATGAAATCAGTTTCGCAAGAGATATTCAGATTTTGACAAGAAGGCATTTGATCGTCTGTACGAGCTAATATAGATAAAAACCAACAAAACAAAGCACACATCATACATGATTTTGGCAAAACCAAATATTCTCCTTCACGGGAGTGTATCCGTCGTCTTGAGGGAGAGAAAATGTTTAATATTAACAAAATCAATTCATCCGCTGACAAATCCGAACATTTTGCTCTCTGATTAAAATGTACTTGTGAACCTGTGTAAAGTTAATAGTTAAATAACGGATATCAGAAACAACGGACACATATATATATATATATATATATATATATATATGGGACTGATAACAAAAACGCATACCCGAACTATATAAACTAAGGGGAGCACAATGTCTTTAAGCTGTTACATAGCAATCTTATAAGGTTTATAGAAGAGATTTATCCTTGCTGAAGGCAGGCCTACATTTGCGATGTCACTAGACAGTTTCTTATCGTACCATGAGGTAGACAATATCCCGAGGTGGAATACTTCCCATGCCCATTTCCCAGAGAAAAAAAAATGTACCGGTAACTGAAGATGATAAAATAGAAGAAGCTATAATTGAAAGGCAAATCGGATTATAAGATAAATGCATTACTCGAGGATGGCAAGAGAAAGATGACTTCAGTAGGTCCTTCGAACTGAACAAAACATAAAGAGAAGATTTTTTTGTGGATACGATGTGAGGTATCGTTAACGATTTGTGTTTGTAAAAGAGTGAGTGGGTAGGAGGGAGTGAGTGAGTGTGTGCGCACGTGATGTACATGTATGTCTGTCCAGACTGTCATAATCGTCTGTCTGGCATACGTCGACTTTTATTGAAAGACCAATACATTTTTAGGCTCAGGTTTTCATTTTTTTGATTCGTAAAGACACATTTACAATTTGTATTGCATTGAATGCTTCTTAAACTATAGTTGATTTAAAAAAAAAAATTTATTTTACTAACGTTCGTCTTGCTACAAAAAGAACAAGAAAATCTTCTCGTAATTTTTTTTTAACAACCAAAAATAATTATGAGCTCCAAAACATACGAACGTGATTTGGTATCTTGTATTCGTCATTGTTTTCTTGAAAATAAACCCGTTACCAATCACTAAAACATTATCGATTTTTAGACGAAAAACTTGTTTCCTTTCGTTGAAAAGGGTGTCTTTATTTATTAACTATAAGATACCTTGATGAAAAACCTTTTGAGTGGTCACACGCGTGAACGACCCACTTTTTGAACTGTGGTAATATTTGTTCATTTATCATGTTAATCAAATAGAGCTGGGCCCCGTCTTACAAAGAGTTGAGATCAATCTCAACATGGCAATGGCCTATCAAGATCATCGTTACATGCGCGTATTGTACAGCACGCGCACTATCAACCAATGAGAACCGTTGTTTCAAAACTGCAATCGATCGCAATTCTTTGTAAGACGGGGCCCAGATCTGTTATTCATAAATTGACTACCAAGGTATAAATTTGGATCGGGTTAAATATGAAAGTGTGTTCAAAGAAGAACCAGGTGAGGACTCCACTTTTCTATGGCAGGCACGCGTGATCAACGAGTGGCTCATGTTTTACAAGTTTTGCATTGGAGTGGACCACTGTTCCATTATACGTTTTACATTATGTTTCTTGTCATGAATTCTACAAAGCATGCATTTTCATATCATTTTATACTACGTTTTCATTACTTTGTATTATTAGCATCATCATTTATATTGTACTGTGCTGACAACAAACCTCATTTGCACGAAGAAAAGAAATGTATTCTTCGTATTTTGATTTTGATGGAAATAAATGATACTGAGCTGTACGTTCCTTGTGATTGATCTCTCGTAGAAAATGGCATTATCCTCCGCCTGCTGACGAAAGAACTTTTAATTTGATAGACGAAAGTTGGAGATCTGTTTCATCATTTTAGTCGCACATTTTGAATAGGAATGGCTCTTATAAATCAACCTTAATGGACATCACACTTAATGGAAACCACACTTAATGGACACCACACTTAATGAACATCACACATATTAGAAGAAATAATACTGCAACAAACTATGCTTCTATTTAGTGCCTCTCTTCTCGTGCCATTACTATTTTATTTGTCTTTTCTCATTTATTTTTTTTTGTAATATACAATATATCAAATTGCAAATAACATTGCAATTTCATTGTTTGAATTTTTTTTGCATGAAAAATAAAATCATTTGAATCTTAAACCTTTAACCAAAATAGTAGCTCGTGTTGAGATTGAATCAATTTAAATGTCTAGAACTTACAACGAACATGTTGGTAATGGATATTAGGCTAATAATTATATGATATCTTCATAGCGCAAATATCCACCTACCGTTCTCGGTGCTCACATCATTCAAGCAAATCTTTAATTCCGGTACCCATTAAACACCCGGGTCGAGAGTGGGAAGTATAGATTAATGGCTTGCTAGAGGACAGTAGTGCCGTGGCGGGACTCGAACCCCGAACAATGTTATTCACTGTAAGGCGATGTATCCATTTGAAACGCGACACAGCATGGATGTATCAATTTCTATGTTTCATGACAAACGCCAGTGAGATAAATCCCAGAATGGGCCCCCGAAGTTCAAATATTTGCTGTCTGTTTCAAAGCTTGCCAAGCTACATGGCATATAAAAATATATAATGAAATATATATACATATGTTTATAAAGTGCATTTATATCTAAGTGCCAAATGCACCCTGTCAATATTAATATTCTCGTCGATATAATTTCAGCAGGCATGGACTAAGCCTTATAATGCCTACGTGTTTGTCGAATCAATAAAGCTCTGAAGCGACTCAGGTGAAAAAGCATTGTGAAAATATGATTAGTTCGGGATAAGAAATTTAGGGCGAGCGTATAAAAAATGGCTGTAGGGGTTTAAACCAATGTGAGCGAATACTGATCGTGCGAATAAGGTCATGTATATTGCAGCATATATAGATATTATATATTGTATGTATGTTGTATAGTGTGTGCGAACATGTGTGTGCGTGTGTGTGTGTGCGGCGCGCGTGTGCGTGTGTGTGTGTAAGAGAGAGAGAGAGAGAGAGAGAGAGAGGGGGGGGGGGTGAGAGAGAAATATACAGACAAACCTTTCTGTATACTATCATGTCGAAATCCCTATTCTATTCAAATTCTTGTCTGTAAATCTCTTTCTCTCTCTCTCAATTTTAGTTGTCTCTGTGTCTGCTTTATTCAATTACACTGACCCAATTATCTGCATTTATGCATTTCGATTTAATTATAAAATCGTCATTTTCTCAAACTCAGTTCAACCCTCCCTCCCTCTCCCTCCCCCTTCCTCCTCTCCCTCTCTCTCTCTCTCTCTCTCTACCTCTCTCTCTCTCTCTCTCTGCCCCTTGCTCATTTTCTCTCTTTCTGTCCGCTTTTCGCTCTCTGCTTCCCTATCAGTCCTTCCTTTACTCTTTGTGCTGACTACCTCTCCCTCTCCCTCTTCTGCTCTCCCTCTCTCTGGCATCTTTCACTTCCCTCTCCCTGTCTCCTCATTGCACTCCCTCTCTCTCTCTCTCTCTGCCTTTCTCTAACGGTCCTCTCTTTCTTTAACTTCATTCCATATTTCCTTTTCGCAATCAATCTTACTCTCTTTTCCTCTCTTTTCCAGAGTATGAAATACAACCCTGTTCTATATAAAGTCACAACATAGTCAGATCACATGGATCAAATGATTGTTAAGGTGCGTGTCGTATGATATAGATTGAATGAGTGCTTTCCAGCACTTCCAACCGGCTCGACCCAGAAATATCTCTCCCAGAATAGTGCAATCCTATGTACTCAATGGAATATGTAACACAGTGTCTTTGAAATGGTCGTCTTCGGAATCCTGAATTTGATTTCCCCTGACGTGATTTGATATGTTTAATTTGATCTACATAGTTTTTGTTATAGATATAGACTTTGAGGGTCATGGTTAATAATCTCGAAAATGAAAATCGTCTCAGGTTTTCCAGTTCCATTTTATGGCTTTGTTCATTCAATTTTACTTATTTCTTTTCGATAGAAACGTCGTAATCTTGCACAGCTTAAAGTCAATTACTCCTTTTGTCATTCTTTGTCGAACTTTGTCCAATCACTTCATCCAATATCGTCAAAGTCATATGATTAGGTCATCTTTGGCTGCCAACGTAAAATTGCATGAAACAATTTCGTCATTTTTGCAATCAATTTCGTCAAAGCATCAATCAAATTTGTCACGTGTTCGTTTTTAGTTCTTGTCCATGTGAGAATTTGAATTAATTCTCTTGAAACTGATTGCGAATTTGATTGTTACATATGGCAGCGAACTGCCAGGCGAGACGAGTTCTGAAATCTAATGAACATGAATGAACAAGGTTTACTGATTGACCATTGACTAACTTCAATGCTAAAATGCTAAGTGAACTTTGACATATTGTGCTCGATCCCGGATTCCTAGGACGAAATTTAAGTGCACAGAATGAATTTGAATGGAAAAAAAGCGTTTAGAATAGATGAAAAATTATTGTTTTAAATGGGAGCTCGGCGAGTGACCGGTGTCTGTCTGTGCTTACAACATCATTCTACAAACCTACTCTGACAGACATCGGTTAGAAATTGAGTCTCATTTTTTTTGTTAAATCAAAAGAAAAGTCCGCCTTGATATCAAGTGGGTTATAACAGAAGCAGAAAATGAGAGGAACAGGTCAGTGAAGTTTGAGCAAATTCAGATTAAAAATAGGAAAGTTACGATGTTTTTTTCAAATTGCAAATCAAACAAACATTGGTAACTCTGTGACGTATTTTTCGAGGAACCCTCAAGAAAATGTTCAATCATACATGCACCCTAAATTATGATTATTCTAAATATCTTTATATCCAACCCCGAAAGTTTATGTACTTTAACGTAACTTAATAATCGGTTCGCAAGCTCAATAACTACATAAAAAGAAGAAAAATTATTTGCAGTAGCTTATCATCGTGACTTTCGAGCACGGTAATATGAGGCCATAAACCAACTGAAACCATCTATTCTCCCACTCACATGATGGCATAATTATTCGTTGGTTCAGAAAATGGAGTCCTCTGTAAACATTCTACCATTTTATATTCGAATTACTATATTGCTATGTACGGGAAGCTTGCAAAGGTGGATCAAAACTATGAAATGTGAATTAAATTAAATGAAGAATTCGACCTAGAAAATGATCAATTGCAAGGGGAAAGAAAAACACACTTTTGACTGAACTTGGTCAAGATCTAGGGCAATATTTTCAAGGGACCACACTTTCGGGGGTAAAATCAACAAATTTATAAAACGACTGTCAAAGATAAAAATTGATGCGACCTTCAAAAATCAGAATAAGATCAGTGATGCGGCAAACTGCTGATGGAAATTATTAGAGGGGGAGGAATGTGCGTAATTGTATACAGGTGTATAAATTCGCCGGCGAAATATGAGAAATATTTCTTCCACTCTGGCGATCCCATAAATTTTTCATTGGCTGAGCGTTGGAGTATGAAAAGGAAAGGACATGCTTTCTAAAACCGACATGTTTCATTAAACATTTGACGGGGCCCGTTGTCAATTATTCATNACTGGCATTAACTGTATATATCTGCATTCTATCTGATCTTTTTTTGAAACTTTATCCCAGTTACCCCTCCAACAAACTCCACCTGCTTTGATTGTGCATCTGACTATTGTGTTTTCGATGAATGGGTTTGTGATGGTGAAGATGATTGCTTTCAAGGAGAGGATGAGTTAAACTGCGAAAGTAAGAATCAAGTTGTTTAATGTCACAATACTATTATGTAAAATGAATGTTGTCTCTTTTGCTCAATGTGACAACACTATTATTCAGAAGGTCACAGCTCGCTTATTTTGAATGTTGCAATTCTCATGTTTTGATGCTGCAACACTCTTATGTTAAAGATGGCAACATTCTGAGGTTGAATTTTGCTTCACTCCTCTATAGAAGATTATAGCTTACCGGTACTTAATTTTTAATTTTGGAGCTTTTATTTTCTATGCTGCAAGATGCATTCTTAGGTTGAAGATTGCAATACTCATCTATTAAATGTTGCAACATTTCTGTTTAAGATGGCAGAGTGTTGCAACACTCTTATGTTTAAGGTCATAACACGTTTATGCTGAAGTTTGCAAGATAGAATGCAGACAAATTATAAAAATCAGGTTTCTATATATTGACTACCAAAAGAATTGTTATTCATTGCGATATTCATGTATGTACTTCATAGCAGTAACTGTATAATCGTATTAAATGAGACTTTCTTTCATCCTCCCTTTTTCCAGCAAAGTGCTTTGAATGTGAATCTGACTATTGTGTTTTCCATGAATGGGTTTGCGATGGTGAAGATGATTGCAATAACGGAGAGGATGAATTAAATTGCACAGGTAAGTTTGAAGTTGTTTGATATAAATGTAAATTAAATGTTGCATCACTCATTTGCTCAATGTGGCAATACTCTTCTTTTTTAAAGTTTGGAACATTGAATACAGCAAACATATATCAGGGTTGTGATAAGTTAACTACCGAAAGAATGTAAGTGATTGCGACAAGTATCTGATTTATGTTTTTGCCAGTGTGCACCTGTGACTGGTAGCTAAAATGGGATCAGATGTAAATTTGCTATTGAAGTAACTAAAGTGAAACATGAATAATAACGGATGATGTTTTCTCTTTTTTTCATGTACAGAGGTTTGTCCTGTTACCTCATTTGCCTGCCCTGAGCCAGACTCAACATGTATTGAAGAGACACTGCTGTGTGACTTTATACCACACTGCAATGCTTCAGGATCAGACGAAACTGAAGACCTTTGTATGGTGTCACAAATATCAGGTGATTTAAAGCCTTCCTCCCCCCACCTCCCCCACCTCCCCTCCCATATTCCCCTTGAATCGACCTTTGCCCACGCAACTGTATCCATAAAAGAAAACTTGACATTAATTCGAGTTTTTGTATTCCAGTCAGGGCGCAGTGAGGCGCAAAACAGTATTAACTTCGTGTTTACATAATGTACACGGAATTACAATATTTGTCTTTGCCGCCCACATCTCAGCAAAGGTTCAAAAAGACTAAGTCTGTTTGTCTTCTTTTCTTTTATTCATGAAATGCAATATAAAGGTGAAACATTTCATAATTTCACTGTTGTTTTTGTTTTTCTGTATAACTTCGTCCCTCTTCAGTTTTCTCTTTGTTCTGAATATTCTATGTTCTTTGTTCTGAATATTCTATGTTTGTTTGTATTCTTGTTTCTATATTATGTGCCTAAACTCATTTCCACCTGTCCCCCTCGGTCTCTTTCTCGTTCTGTCTATGGCAAGTAATTTAGTACGAGAAGACAAGAAAAGCTTAAAGATAAACTTCAGTTCTGGTTTTCAACAAAAAAATTCTCACATAATCAAACGAAACTTATACTGAATGATCAAGATTATAAATAAATGTCATTTGCCAAACAATTTTGGTAGAAAATTTATACTGGCTGAGCAATGAGCATAGAAAGATAAGGAAGTCAAGGTTAGTAGCCCCGACACAATTTGTGTAGCCCCATATCGATATTGTTGTGCACAGTGTTTGTTACTTTACCAAGACTAGGACAAATTTATAATGCGTTTGATGACTCCAGAACCGTGCAATACACAACTATACTTACATGCTACATGATCACCTTTTTCTGATCCATTGCACACCTTTTCTTTCACAATGCAATCGCATGACCAGAACTCAACTTTATCTTTATTTGTCGAAACTCTTAGTCTTATTTAGGACGAGAAAACGAAATGATGAGTTTATGGAACTCGCCAACTAGTAGGCCGTGGTATAACAGGGTGAACGCAACAAAACGTGACAGAACGTAATAGGCCGTAACAAAACTTAGAGGCGGTCCGTAGTTGGATGGTTTACGGGCCCGGCGCGCTACGGCCCGTTGCGTTCTACTACGATCTGACACGGCGCCCGCTGTCTCAGGATACACTGCTTTTATAGAGGTCTTCTGTTTTATACCGTTGGCACAAACGTGCCTAAAAGCTACCCGGCGTCCTTGTTTCATCCGTAGAAAGCCTCGACAGATCTTGAAAAACGTGTCAAACCTCGATCAGAACGTGATGGGCTGGCAGGGAACGTACTGGCATCCTTGGTAGACTGCAGGCCGAACCGTGGTTTGCCAAAGAGCCTCCCGGAGAACATCCCCTTTTCAATGCGGCGTCGGTGTGAACTAATGCTAAGTTCACACCGACGCCGATTGCCGCGCTTTAAATCGGCGATCAATGCGGCGTCATTTTTTCAAAAAATCTCACGATCTCCTGAGATATGTTACGCTAAGTTCACACCGACGCCGCATTGATGGCGCATTAAATCGGCGAGCAAAGCGGCGGCAAAGCGTAACAAAGCTTAATTAAAGCGTAACGACCGTAATAGAGCGTGAGAAA
>BEXV01000644.1:150869-166233 GCA_003118195.1 Hemicentrotus pulcherrimus
CCCCCCCCCCTGATTCTGATTCTGGAATCTTCCCAATTCAATTCATAAACTAGAATTTTCCAGTTGTCACAACTCTTTGTGGTAATATTCCCCGCTTATAACTGGTATAAGCACCGAGTCTGATTTAGCCAAGAGAAAAACAAGCCCGTTATGTATTAGTTTATTGTTTTTACAAAGAAATTCGTACTTAACATATATAAAACATATATGATGAGAACAAAATAAAGGAGTTCATGTGCCATTTGACATGTTACCTTTGAGCTGGAAACGTTTCGAAATGGCTTTTGTTCTCCTCGGTTAAATCAGTTCATAGAAAAATAGAATTTAGATTTAATCTTAATTTTATTAAAACATTAAACAACATGTCTTCACACGAGTCAAACTCATCGAGTATGGAAAATAAAACTCTGCAATTGAGCACTTCTCAATAAATTGAAACGCTAACTTTATACTGCAAGTCGACTAGTGTATGCGTGACAGTTATTATTATTATCATAATCATTATTATTGTTTTATGAATATGGCTTCGAAAAATTTTAGTGAAAGAAAGGATCAATGATATGGTATTATCTCTAATTGATTTTTATTGATTAATTGAACAGATTAATTGAACAGATTAATTATGAGTTGACCATTAGATTTTTTCGGCTTGAAATACGTAATGATAAATGACAAGATAAAAAAACTAAGGAAGAAGATTATACCGAGGCTAGTGCAGTGTCATTACTGAGTAAGGGCAAGGACTATATTAGCTTCTAACTCTGGGTGGACAGTTTGTCAAGAGTAGGGATAATAAAGGGGGGTTCGTCTCATCCTCGTCACCTGTTTTTGTTTTGTTCTGTTTTCTCCTCATTTTCCTTTCCGTATTATTTCTCGTTCATTATGCTTCTTATTGTTTTCACAAAGAAGTGGGGAAGGGAGGGGAGGGGGAAGGGAGGGGAAGGGAGAGGTGAAGGGGGTAACCCCCGTCAGCACACCCCACCACCCACCTTTCTTCTTATGCGAGCGTTGACCACAGCCCGCACCATTCGTTAAAGAGGTGCGCAAATATATACGTATCTTTAAACACTCTGGCTCTCCGTCTCAAATTAAAATTAAAATGGCCTCTTTATGATAGCTACTCTTGCTCCATCTGCCCCGCTCTCCAAAACTAACCGATAAAACGATGAGATTTCTCGGATAATGACGGGATCTTAAGCCTGTCATCAATCACCAAGTGAGAGCGATGATGAAATGGATAACAAAAAAGAGCTTAAGATATACCAATAAGTGGAGATAATGAAGAGGGGTTCTTCACACCCAGTCTTTTATCCCTAAGATTCTAGGAAATCATTTGAAGCTTTGGCGATCAATCTCCATCTCATAAACACTTTTGATTTTGTCTATCTTCAGTCAGTAAAAGAAGCTCATATCATCAGCGTGGAATTATTGCTACTGTAAGATAAATATTTCTGGGGTTATTATTGTGTATATCCTTTTTTCCCTCTTTCTGCTGATCAAACTTCCTCTTTCTAGAGATTTTGCAATCATTCATTTTCCTTTTTCTATCTTTCTTGCGTTGTTGCCTTCTTCTATTTTCCCATTTGTTCTCTTTTTTAAAAATTGTATCTTCTTGCCCAAATTCATATTTTCTTTATTGGTACATAATTATTGATTTTCTATGTATAATTGGTTTTTAAGACGAAATGTAAGATATCCTCTGTGGAACTAATAGTAATACTTCAACAAGCTCTGCTTCTGTTTACTTCCTATTCGTGCCATTACTAATTTATTTGTCTTGTTTCATTGTATATTTTGTTTAATACACTTATATTAAATTGCAAATAACATTACAATATTATTGTATCGTGTATTGCATGAGAAAGAAAACCATTTGAATTGAATTAAATATAATATATACAACTTGGGCATCGCATCAGGCGGCAAGGTAAGGGGTCTCTCCATTTGGTATGTAAAAAAGTGTGAATATATGTTTATCATGAGGAAGCCGAGATCCTCCCCTACTTCAAACCGCTGAATCCGGAAAACAGATTCGAAACCTTAATTTAACCACGTACGAAAAACTTTCGCCAATCCACAAATCATCTGGGGAAAAGAAAGATAAAAAGGAAACCCCATCGCCGTGACCAATGAGCTGGTTTTCAAGCGATTGGCCAAAGACCTCGCAATTATCGTCTAAGAGCTTTCTACATCTTGAAGGATATGTATAGAACCCTTTAACTCGTTGACTACCGAATTAATGCTTGCCATATGGTTAATACAGGTTCGGCCGGAACCAGTATGCAATGTGCTCAGATGCAGGCAGTGGCATAGCTACACGAAAGGCACATCCCTACCCTTGATCGAATATCAGTGAAATAAAGAAAGAAAGAAAGAAAGAAAGAAAGAAAGAAAGAAAGAAAGAAAGAAATAAGACAAAAGGAAAAAGAGAAGATGAGAGAATGAGAAAAGGAGATGATTCGACGCCCTCCCGCAACCCATCCTTTTAATAAAAGTATCCTTGTAAATTCGCGTTTGATTTTCCGAGTACATAGGACCAAAGAGATTCGATCGTACACAGTATGTCCTCCGCCATTGGCTGGTAACACACTACGCCACTGGATGGAGGAGGAGGGGGGGGGGGTCAAAAATATCAGATTCACGATTTCGAAGATGTATCCGATGTCTGATCAATATATCATTCCTGTTTTTGATCACCGCTGTTCACTATCATACAATGTCATGTTGCACAATTTACATCATGAATTACAGTTTAAGACTTTACAGTATGTTTACGTTTTAGAAAGGGGTTAGGAATGATCGGCTTAGAGTCAAAATGCCGGTCACTCCGTCTTTCATGGATTCATAATAGAAGATCGTAGTATTTTTTTTTTCATCGCAGCAAAGATTATGGAGTCTTTTGAATCTATATAATAAGGCAAGTAGATGGTAACAACTTTAAGTTCCTTTATCTTTGATCAATAAACGTAAAACAATCAGTAGGTCCATGATTTGACTGAGTTTTTAGATTGTCCTGCACAATTATCTCAGACCCCCTTATCCCCTCCATGTTCCCTCGTTTTTATGTCGCACCTCCTACGATTCCTGCATAAAGGACATGATGAAGGTATAGGTTCATTTTTATAAACGAACAATATGTGCAGTTTCTGACATTATTTTTGTTTGTTTTTACTTTTATGGGCAAACGGAGCCTTAACGTAATCAAATTGACAATTCTAATCTTGAAATTGATTCACTTTACATCCAATATATGTTGGTATAAAACGAAATTCGTTGCGTCCTCATGCAGTATTTACATCATTTTTTTAATAGTCACATTCGGGTCGTGCAGAATACAGTATCCGTTGGTGGAATGACCGCTACATTGACGCCTTAGGCCACTGTCGACAGCACACCGCTATACCTTGTTTATTAAGAACCATTGGAAATATATCTGCATAGTACAGCTCCGTCGGTCTTGTTTATGAATGTGACTGACTGTATTCAAAATCAAAATACACACATTTCCAAATGACTACCCTCTCACTCCTCATATATCATGACGATTGAAGTAGGGTTATGACCGCAATGATGTGTCATAACCCACCGTCGCATTTCCCGCTATCAAACAAATCGTTTTTCCTCCGCCCTACGGCGCTCAGCATGCTAGAGGCTGCTTGTGAAAAAACCCTTCTTGTAATGCAGACATGTTGTTTGTACTTGAGGCGGTGCTGGAGAAGAGTTCCGATTAGGGGTGGGGGTTAGGGGTGGGGGTAATGACCAACTTTTGACGAAATTTCTCAAGGTTTAGAATATCTTCCAACAAGCGAAATACGTAGTAACATAGAAAACAAAACATAACCAACCAAACATGACACAAGTTTGAGAAGTAAACGCAATTTCAAGTTTAACGTCAAGGTTTATAACTTCGAAGTTATAGTGACTGATTTTTTCTTCTTCAATAAAGGGGTATCATAACCCTTATCCCTCCTGTGGCGACTTTTTCTCTTTGTCATGTGTACACAGTTGCAAGTCTGTTTATACATATCGCTCTGCACAGCGCGACCAGATGCCATTAATGTCGTGATGAAGACGAATCTATAGTCTATACGGAAGACATTCGATTGAACTGCTGCAGGTCATTCAGTATAACTGACGATGTACGTGATCGTTTTTTCTTTTTCTTCATGTCCTTCTCCTTCTTCTTTTTCTCCATCTTCTTCTTCTTCTTTTCTTCCTCCTCCTCATTCGTCTTCCTTCCACTCCCTTATCATTGTTTTGCTGAACCGCTTACCTTCTCCATCCATCATCCTTTCTTCCGTACTCCATTCCTATTGAGATATTCACTTTCAATGAATGCGTTTCTGTTTACGAGTGGCATTAATAACATAACAAAAACGTACAGGTCCAACGCATGTGTATGCCATACGTCACCATCTACACCTGCAGTCCAATTAAACAAACCGAATATTTTGTTTGGTTTGTGGATGACTTCCAAAGTCACAGACTAAACAAGAGCATCTATCCTCTTATGCATAATCCTTCTAAATATCAAGTGAAATAGCATTCAAGTCAGAGTCATCGAGTTCATGAAACTATTGCTGAACTTAAACGTTTTGACTTTGTCTTCACTGTAACTATTCGCGCGTACTCGTCGTAATGAAATTCGTCTACATTATATTGTGTATCTCGATTTCGTCGTAATACAATCTTAATACAATGCCATCCCCGACGATTTAATTGCAAGGCAATTCCCAAACTGCTTTGTTCATTTTCTTTAATTTCACAAAATGAGATTATGTATTCTCCTGAAGACAAAGATGGCGCCAGATCATGTCAGCGCCCCCTCGCTTCAAAGAAAAGATAATGAAGATTGAATCCGGTTATTAATAATGTACAACATCAGAACTTTAAGTGCTTTTGTGCGCTTTTCGTTTCCGCATAGATACTATGTCGGGTGAGCATCTTAACTAAGAGCATGGGTTTATAAAAGTTAATTGCCATAGTCCTTTTTGTTTTCTTTTTGTAATACTAATTTTTGGACTATCAACCTCGATGTAATACCCTATCAAAGTTCTATCCCTAATTGAGATTTTTTCCCCCCAGAAATTCCTCTTTTTCATTTCCCTTCGATTTTGTAATGACACAATTATTGTTTTGTTTAATGCATCTTTGTAGTGATTTAAATCAATCAAGTATTCTAGTGTGTGTGTTTTTTAAAGCAAAATATCCGAAGACTAAACATTGTCACACTTTCGCTCAATTAATCACCCCCGCAAAATGTTTGTTCGATCAAATAGGCTATCTTTTGACCGCACTTTGACTCAAAATTGTAAAAACTGATACATTATTACAAACAATTATTACAACCATTATTTCTGTGGTGATTATGCACCAACTCTGTACGCACATAACAATGAATAATCGTGAAATATTGAAATAATTTGTAAAATAAAAATTAAAAAATCATACGAAAACATTTGAGAAATAACATATTTCCATTAAAACAAAATTGTATCTTTAGGTTGTTTAAAAAAAAACCAAGGATCACCATACATGTTCGAAGTGTGCTATCTCTCTTGCCCGACCTAGATGTAGCCCGCACTCAGTTCTTCTCTAGCTGGTAACGAGACTTTAAAATGCGACTTTAAATGCGACTGTTATCATCTATTCGTCAAATCAACAGGCACAACATACAAAGAAAAGGGGCAACAATACGATACACTAAATCGAGAAGACAAATTGGCTCGTAAGTGTATTGACAAGTTGCTGGGAACGTGGCGGGCAAATTGAATTACCGAACATATATACCCAGCCCGATGGCTCCCGCAAACTAAATTAGACAAACCCATGGACCCGGCATGATGTCAGCACATGGTGGTACGTGCACGTTAAAGCATGTTGCGCACATTTAAAGACAATTTGGAGATCTGGTAGTAGCAGGGAGTTATTTAGGGTTTTATTTTTACGAGGCGTTGGGGGGGGGGGGACGCGATACCGACAATTTACACTAGGGGCGTGATTTTGTTTGTGATCGGAAGGAATATCAAACGAATTTCCAGCAACAGCAACTACTAACAGAAAAGGAAGAAGGAGACGAAGGATCATTAATTTTGACAATTTGGACTATCAACCTATCAAATTTCACAAAGGAAAATTAGAAAATAAATAATAATAGTGGGCATCCCTACACCTCTGTAGTGTCGGCGTTTTGACAAATTTTGCTTACAAAGTCATGTTCACCAATATGATGCTTTGCTTTTGTTACATGTTTCGTTTATCGGACAATCTTCTCTACATGAGTAATTATATTATATTCTATTGCTTTGTTTTTATTTTCTATCATTATTTGTTGATGTAGTTGTCCACTTGTCGGTTCGTTCAAAATAGCAGGTTATTTAAGAATGGGTCATTTCCAAAGAGAAAATGGACCGCGTTTTACCTCATAATAAATCATGCAAGTCGGGTAATATGTATTTGAAACAGAACGAATTGATACTGTTGATTGACTCTCCATCACCGATGAGGTCTATAAGATATGGAGCATTAGTTATCACATACTGCTTGCGAACGTAACCACAGCAAACTTACCGGAAAGCGCAGATGCCAAAAGACCGCAAATCATTTCAACAGGTTTTATAAGGTTAATATAAATGCATTCGTTTTAAATATTAGGCAGCATTGATCTCAGTTTTATTCAGATCAATAAATAATATATTGTCAAAGGGTCACCATTAGTTCCTGCATAAAACGAGCAATTCGTTTTTAACAGGTGACGTGGTATTCTGCGTAGCACTTTAATAGAACCTAACTAATTGTTGAATTTCCCTTGACCTCACCGGAAGTTCCGTTGACCTAGTCGGAAGTGGAGAGACGCCGTCGTGAACTTTACACAAAAGCATGACATTTGCTCAGTCGCAATAATGGCAGCGAGATAACAGAAAGATGAAGGAATGAGAGTTAATTGCGCAACCGATCAAATGGAATATTTGATTAAGGAGGGGTTTTAAGTTCAAAGTGGCATCCTGCCGGAGGTGGGGTGGAAGTGGCAGGTTGATGGTCACACTAGCAATCAAGTATTTCAGATAAATGGTGTGTTTCCATTTTCCATAACGTATAGCGAATAACGTTCATTCATTATTATCATTCAGATGAGTAGTTAATATAAATGTTGCATACAAATCATTTTATATCGGCGGTATGACCGCTTGTTGAAAGTAGTCTGAATGTTGTAACAACCTTGTTTTTTAATATGGCCATTCAATATTTACAAGTTGTGATATACTCATGATATAATTAACTATATGTAATTTATTTTCCAAGGTGTCTTTTCCCAGTTCGGAGATTGATAGCAACATTGCCATCCTATAGTATACTCTTATAAGGTTATTCCACTCCATGTTTTAATGTTCCCCTCCCATTTGGTTAGTTTTTGGTTACCCTCTTGTTCTGGTATCTCCTACTTATCTTCCAATAAATCTTTCGAGAGACTCGGATGTCTTTCAATGTGGCCAGCGTATTTTTCCTTTCTTGTTATAACCATTCCCATCAAGAAATTTTGTGCAGAATTTCCCTGTCACTTTTCATATCTTTCCATGGTATTCTCATCAATCTGCTATACGCCTAACTTCAAATGATGTGATATTATTTTTCCACATTTTTGTTTAATGTCCATGTCTCTGCTCCGTACCATACAGAACAGACATAGCAATTTTAAAGTCTCATTCTAAATTCGTTTTTCACCTTTCCTGCTGTAAATAAGGTCTTTCAAGAAATGTATTCCGAGCAATTTCAATCCTGTTTTGTTTTAATGTCAATCCCACATTTGGCATCATCAGTGATATTTTGTCCTAGATGAAGATGTCATTATTGACCTGCTCAATGATATGGCTATCTAGTTCCGAACAGAGTATAGACTTATGATATGAAATACTTCGAAATTGCCGCGCCATGGTGGCGATATCAACTGCATATCTTTATGATAGATATATGAGTTTCATATCCGTATGTTTATCTTTAAAGCCAGATAAACCATCAGAGATTCAAATAATTGACAGCATAAATCCATCTCATTAGGCCAGACAGATCGTCGTATAGATCAAAATGAATTCAACGCCTTATGTAGGTGGACATAACTGACCTTCATCACAGCCCCTCAGATTACTGGAGATCATTAGGAGGGGTCCGTATCAGGCGAATATAGAAATATGACCGGTCAGGGGGCGTTTCACAAAGCATTTTTTCAATGACAAATAAAAAAAATCAGTGACGAATCTACTGATAACCAATCAGAAGCAAGGATTTCAGTAGCTTATAACAAAAACTATCATTGGTCACTGATGACAAGTTTTGTGAAACACTCGACAGGTGATTTAATCATCATTTTGGCCAGGGAAGGCTGAAAGGTTGTTATGAAAAGTCTTTCGATAGTAGTGGAACTGAAGTCAGAATATTACCTCTGGCACATTATTTTATCATTGGAGACAGAATGCTGTTATTCGCGATACGTAACTATTTGCGACGGCCCAGTGGTAGAGCAGTGGTCTCGTAACCGGGAGGTCCCGGGTTCAAAAACCAAGTCGATGCGCTAGTGCCCTTTGTTAAGGCATTAATCTTCATTACCAAGTCCCTCGGAGAAGACGTAAAGCCGTTGGTCCCCTGTTTGCTTACATGCAAGCATACACATAATTTCTTAGCGGTCAGGTTAAACAAACAACCATGAAGAAATTGGTGCATTAAGTCTTGAGAGTTTAACATCTAAAGTAGATCGTCATTTATTCAACCATCAATATAAATCTTTAAGATGCTTACCGCTAACGTAGATGCTCAGTAGGGTGGCTGCAGGGGCGCTGGAGAACGTGCCCCTCCCCCATCAAGTGCTGTCAAAAAAAAATGAAAAGAAAAAGCGAAGAAAAGTAAAATGGGGTGAGGGAGGAGGGAGAAAAGGACGCATGGACCACCAACCTTCCCCTAGTATTAATAATTCGCATTTCATTATCCGGATATAAAGGCGGATGCCGCCCCCCCCCCCCTCCGGCGCCTCTCGGTTAGACTCACGCTTCACCACGACATTGACCGAACAATTATAATAGTAAGTTTGTTTAATCAGATCAGTCAGTTTACACAGGGGTGCCTCATCAGCATCAATGCTGTTCTTCTTGCAATAGCATTCTTTGTCAAAATGTCGGTAATAACTATTTTGTTAAATACCCTCCGTCTCCGAATAAACTATTCGGTTCTATTCACCCCTGTCTTTGCTTCTCCCTCTCTGTTCTTTACTTTATTCTGCCATACTTATCTCATGATATCTACATCACTGCCTGTCAATCATTTTATTTTCGTTTGTATATGGGTTAATTACCTAGCAAAAGAGCACTCACGTGGGGAGTCAAGGGGTTAAAAGAGGGGACCATTTGAACTATTACTTTCTACTAACCTATGCAATTAGGTTAATAAGTAGGAGCAACCCGAGCGTAAAAAACAAACCAACCCCTGTTGCACGTGTTATGTTATAATTTAGATTTATACTACCTTCATAAACACTTAAGTTTATACTTTGGCTAGACAATAATCTATATTTACAACTTTCTTTGGCGAGAAAAGGATCTTTGGGTAGACAATATTTACAACTTCATCCACCACCATTATGTTTAAGTGTTTGTTTGCTGTTGCTTTTGTTCTTTCCATCACTTCACGGTGGTAATGATTGCTAATGCTACAGCTGGAGCAATCAATTGCAAACACTTTATAAGCATCTAATGACATTATGTCATTATATAAAATGGGTAACTATACAGTTAGCAATTAAAATAATCATTCCCCTTACCAAATTTGTAAAGTACGTGAAAAAAACATTTTTGTCCCGATTAATGCCTCTTGAGAATGTGACATAAAACTGTTACGAAACAAACAAAATAATAAAAAATCAAATTTACAAGGGGTATGAATAATTTAGTTACTAGCTGTATAATAATTTTAAGGCCTTGGAAGTTGAGAAGTAAAGGGGTATGAATAATTTAGTTACTAGCTGTATAATAATTACAAGGCCTTGGAAGTTGAGAAGTAAAGGGGTATGAATAATTTAGTTGCTAGCTGTATAATAATTATAAGGCCTTGGAAGTTGAGAAGTATGTTGATAAAATCGTGCATATTTTGTCTTGAATAAAGGCATTACAAAGTGCAACGACTATCAAGAATAAATTCTTATTGTAAATATATAATTTCATACTCTTATTTGAATTTATAACAAATAATGCGTTCACATCTTACTGAGATATCCCTCTCTCATCCTTACCCAGAGTATCAAAATGACTTCATTGATGTGAGATAAAAGGAGGAAACCGGTTGAAATTTGAGTTG
The DNA here is from genome assembly GCA_003118195.1 of Hemicentrotus pulcherrimus. Taxonomy (NCBI): domain Eukaryota; kingdom Metazoa; phylum Echinodermata; class Echinoidea; order Camarodonta; family Strongylocentrotidae; genus Hemicentrotus; species Hemicentrotus pulcherrimus. The sequence goes on from BEXV01000644.1 coordinate 161,208, forward strand.
CACTTTAAGTAACCTCAGCTGTGCATCTTACTTGGCATTTTAGCTCTAGTAAATCCATGGATTTTTTTTGTTTTTTGTAATCAGTGTTTTTGTTTTGATTATCCCGCGATTACGTTCGTAAAAAGTCGGAGAAACTCTCATAAATCGTTCAAGGAGTAACGCACAGCCACTCATCAATGCCAACATAATCTTGATGAATGCGAAGAGCAGTCTCTTGAACCATTTAACGACACCACGGCAGAACCTGAACGACGAAAAGCACGTTCTCATCGCCGGTCTGGTTTTAAGGTAAAGGACTTGTACTATTGAGGTGTGTCCATACGCATTTTAACAAATCTGGTTAATAATGAAAAGTTCCGTTGTCTAAGTGGTTAAGAAATCAATTCTGATGAATATAGCCATACGGTGATTCCTGAAGCTTGAGATCGTCAATATTTTTTCCCCGAAAGGGCAACGGTCATCTTCGGAAAAAGGAAATTCCTCTTTGCCATAAGCTCAAGAAAGGTTTTTCGAATACAACAAAGGGCTCCTAAATGTCATGCTTTAAAGACCTAACATTTGAAATAAGGAGCTTTGTGTTGGTTTGTTTGCTAATTTATACTTTTTGTAGGTCTGTTCATTATTCTGGTTAGAAAATGTATCCATTTTCAAGTCAGAGCCTCTAACTATTGTTAATGTTTCTGAATAAGTCACACAAAAAAGAACCAGATTACCACCAAAAGAATCCATATGGATGCGCTCTGTGATAGGTTCATCTACCTTGGGTCATCTATAGGTGACGGTAGGTGTCACTCAGTTGTGGAGACAGACCTTTTCTCGTCGTTTCATAAAAACTTGAACAAGAAATAAGAGTCGCATTTCCGGCGCCAGTCGCTTTCCTGTCTCCGTGTTCATGAAACGCTTACCCCCCAGTTTAATGGGTTCACTTCTCTCCTGATGGTATCATTTAAAGTGAAGGCCCAGTTCTGGTCAAAATAAGAACAAAAGGTGAACTTTTACATTTGGGGGACGTCCATTTGGAAGAATATGATAGTGGAAATGTCTCCTGAGAAGTAATGCTCCTAAAATACCCCCGTTATGTTCGAAAAGTGACAAGACACAGCAGAAAAATTTCAGTAGTGGGATCGAACATCTGTGGGTAGTCCCATGTAATGATTTATACGTGAAGTGCATGTGAATCTCCAAGAAGATTGTGCTTCATTTTAGGTTGATCATTCGAAGAACTTCACAGTAAACATTAATGCTCATGAACTACGTAATCAACATTGCGATTGCTTCCTGTCAGCTTCTTTCCCACAATCAAATTGCATGATCCTACCGAACTTTCTCTTTAAGTTGCACTCGAAATGGCTGCCATTTTAAGAGAGCCTTCCCCCCCTCCCTGATATTTTATGTCGGTCCCGAGATCCTGGTGTTTCTCAGGAGTTATTTCGTGAAGTTATGAAGAATTCATCGTGCGTCTTAAACAATGACGTCATACATGTAGTTCAAAAGGGATGTGACCTTTTAAGATAGCAGTGGCTATATAGACCTCTGTATTACGCAATAACTGTGTCAAGAGCCCATGTTTGAATCGAGTCTAGATCATTGATTGGGATGCTGAGTGTTTGTGCTTTCCAAAATGAAGATTCAGCAATGCATAACATCAAATACATTAAAAACATTCACACAGACTCTTCACTCTTTAACTTTTGTGATCTGCTCATAACCTTCTCGATCTGTTACTTCTTCCTTTCCTTTCCTACTTCAATTCCACCTCATTTCCTTTAGGGTATATACTGTACATGACCTTTTTGTTCTCTTTCCTTTACCTCTCTTTAATTCTTCGAAGCGCCCTCATGGGAGAGTTTTCTTGACGAAAGAATACATCAACATCCTTTTCAGTAAAGGCTTCAATACCACATAATGTTCCTGAAAGCCTGTCCAATCGTAACTACCCTTCCCAGCATGGAAGCCTATACACAGTTCATTTAAAACGGTGAAAAGCCGATGTTTAATGGTTCCCATGCACCAACTTCCAGACACAAAGAAATTATCGTACGGAACTCTTATACAAGAGTATCCATACAGCTTAGATAATGCTGATTCTTAACACTAAATCTAAGTTGTATAAACGGTAAGAATCTGAGGAAAGGTTCAAAGAAAACAGTTTCGTCGGCATCGTCTCGTCATCAATATTCATTGCTCATTCGTATTTGCTATGGACATTAAATTTTTGAGTTCGTCTGGAAAATAAACACCTTAAACAAGTAATTTTTGGCAATAAAAAGATATGCAACATATTATATTATATACATGTATAGCTGCTTTAGTTTTAAGTATACACATTTTCGATCAATATATTTACAAATGAAAAAATGTGGGGGGGGGTAGAATGGTGATATAAAGAGATAGACAAAAAAGGAGGAAAGGCTTGGAATCATATTAATAGAGAGGACGGAAACTGACATTGATATACAAGGCCTGGAGGGAATCTACAGCGGAAATTAATTTGCTCGTCTTGCTCCTCTTTTCATGAAATGTATTTTACAAACTCGATATTATATGTCAACTCACTCGTGACTGTTACAATAGTAACAACAGGTTAACGTATTCAGTGTTGGTGTCTATTTCATTTTATCTTGTGTTTTATTTATTCATCGCCATATAAAAAAAAATACATCAAAAGGAAAAGTCGTACATATATCAATAGAAGCAAAGAAAAGTGAGGCAGTGTGCTTTGAATGATGTGGCTCCCCTTCTTTTATTTTCTTTCTTCTTCTTTATCTTCGTTTTCATTATCTTCTTCTTTTTCTTCATCTGTTATTAATTTTACTTCTCCTTCAGCTGCTTCTTCTTCTACTATAACTTCTTCTTCTTCAACTTCTTCATCTTCAGCTTCTTTTTCTTCTTCTTCTTCTATGTCTTCTTATTCTTCTTCTCCTTTTTCTTCTTTTTTCCTTACCATGCTTCTTCTTCGTCTTCTTCTTCTTCTTCTTCTTCTTCTTCTTCTTCTTGCGTATTAAAGATGGTTTGCAGTCAATATGTCAGATCAGGGTTGGGGCGCCAGGTAAGGGCATCATCTGTCAATTAGAGATGCAAGATGGAGTTCCTAGATGCCCCCTGGAAACATTGTCAGCATGCATCCACTGTGTTGGCTTTCCTATTAAAAACACATTAACAGTACAATAACACCATAAAGGTATGATACCAACAACAACAACAAATCAAGAAATAACGTTTGTTTTAAGATACGAAAGTGCCCCCCCCCCCCATATCTTGTATAGGTCGGTGAAGGACCGAATTGAGATAAACGTTATCAACCAAGAAAAAAATATCAATAAGCATCTTAATTTGACGGGAAAAGGGTAACATAATACGAATAAACTACGTGTATGTTGAGAAACAACATCCCAGACTATCCACCGAATGCTCCCCATGGAAAACTTCCCAAGTACCAGCTGAAACCTACTCACCCCAAAGACGATTACGCCAGAACAACTGCCTTCAGTCATGCTTCGACCAGCTAGTCCGCTGTCAAATACCCCAAAGGCTCACTACTGCCAAAGACAAATACAAGCCTACATAAACATAACTCTTTATCCAAACCTTAAGCTTTAAACCGAGCACAACATAAACCTAACCCCATAAATCCCATATATATATTTATATTCAATTTTCGATTAATGTCCATGCAGGATAGTTACCTCAACAGAATCGAGGAGGTTCCTTTGCATCCAATCCCCATTGTTCAAATTCTATGTCTATTCCTTTATATTTCTTCTTCATTATAAAAATGAATTCTCTAAATTTTGTTTGTTAGCTACGAATTTTCAAATAACAATTCTGAAAATGAAATAAAACCCTGAACAATTGAGACGTGTGTCGAATCGTCAATGGGTATTGATTGTTTTAGATAAACAAAACAATGATACCTTTTGGCGTGAAATATGGTTGACGAACGCAGCTGTATTTTTCCAACCGTCTTCAGGTTTCCGTTCTTATTGTGTGATGAGAGACGTCTAACTGAAGCATAAAATCTGTATGTTTTGGATTTTCTATTCACTATGAATGCGAATTTTAGAATTGTAATGGTATCAGTCGCCTCATCGAAGTTCTGATGTTAATTATGTATTCTAGGCAGTAAGTACCAAGCAAAAAGCGTCAAGGCCCCAAAAATATGATTTTACAGTGAAACGTAAAAAAGGGCATTTTATTTCCGGTTAGTTTTGGGAATAAATTCAAGAGAAATTACAGACAATTATATACATTGCATTTTTTTTTTATGCGAATACTAAGCAAAAATACATGCGGACATTTTCGACAACTGAATACACTGCTTATGGAGCCTTGATTCTTCGCGTTGCCTCGTGAGGGGAATGGCCGCAAGAGAAGTCGTACGTGATGATGCCTTGTGGGGTGATATTGGAAGCCCATTACAGGGATGATAGAGGCTAGTACTAGCCCATTGCGTCCAACGTTAATCACTTGTGACACAACAGCAAAGGCTTATTTCAAATCATCGGGACATCGCGTTGAGACGGGTGGTCGTGTTACCCGACATTTTGTTGTGAAAGCATGCCCCTATATTCAAAGAAATGTCTGAGATAATGTTTGTTAAATATTCCCCTCTCCTCTACAAATGGCCTGGTCCACCCGACACTTCGTGATAACCCTCCTGCAAAAAATACGGAAGGTCGCTTCCTAGTTAACGTGCATCTTCACATGATCGTCCGCTTTCTTTTCACAAAAGATAGTGTAACGCACAATCCGACAGAACGCGATGACCCGATGATTCGCAGTAAGCCGAAAAAGACACTACATGAAAAACAGGTGCAATTGAAACTTAAGCTTCCAGGTCTTTTATATCCTGTAGTTGGAGTCTTAGGCTAATCAAGCTTTTCCTCAAGGGAGTAATATTGACCTCTTGACCAACAATTATCATCAGTTTCAAGTTTTCTTAACACACCTTTACCCCGAAAACAATCCCACACCCCAATCCTCGCACGCACCACCATTTTTTTTTTTTTTTTTTTTTTTTTTTTTT
>BEXV01000644.1:182000-198183 GCA_003118195.1 Hemicentrotus pulcherrimus
TGGGAACCTACAAAAACAAGCTATGCTTTCCAGTAGGTTCCTGTTTCATTTCATAATTTTGATCTTACCTTGTCAACTATATTCTTTATTGTTCAAACAATTGTTATATGAAATGAAATGAAATAAAATCAATCAATCAATCAATCAAAAAACTAGAAATATCGCAATCTGTGTTGCCGCACAATGCGAATGTACCCCCGGCAGTGGCAGCGATTTTGTGTCATCCTTATGTTTAAAGGAAGATCCCCTCTTTTCTATCTGAAACAAAAGGATGAAGTACAGATCGCCACTATTGGCTCAGACTAGGAGCAGCATCACCAAACCAATAGGTGTGTAGATTCGAGTATAATGCATCTCTGTAGAAACATTTGAAAGAAATCTGTCAAGAAATGTGGCAGTAAGAGGGCACAAAAGACAGCCACCAAAATATGACCCCATAAAAGATGGAACACAGGTGGCAGAATCACCCATAACGTGTAGATTGTACCAAAATACATTTCTAATTTTATATACAAAATTTGAAAGAAATCCGTCATGACACTAGACACCCACCAAAATATGACTTTTTTTGACCCAATAGAAGACGGAACACTGGGGGCAGCATCACCAAAAGCTGTAGGTGTGTAGATTGTACCAAGATACACCTCCATACAAAATTTGAAAGAAATCTGTCAAGGAATGATGCAGTTAGAACGCAAACTAGAGTGCCACAAAGACATCTATCAAAATATGACCTTTGACCCTATCAAAGACGGAACACTGGGGGCAGCATCACCAAAAACTATAGGCTTGTAGATTATACCAAGATACACCTTTGCTAAAAATTTGAACAAAATACCTTGAAAAATGTGGCCTGTAGAACACACACAAACCATCCCCCAAAATGAGGCCTTTTACCCTATAGAAGACGGAACACTGGGGGCAGCATCACCAAAAGTTATATATGTGTAGTTTATACCAAGATACATTCCATACAAAATTTGAAAGAAATCCGTCAAGGAATGTGGCAGTTAAAGCGCACACAAAATTAGCAACTAATAATGAAGAACATCATATCTAGATTACCGGTAGGTGTACAATGTATATTCGGGACCTTTTTTCTGTATTTTTTCCAGCATTTCATAATAAGAGACATAGACAAAACACACAAACAAGCACACACACACCGACACCCACAAATAGTACACACCACAGCAACCATACTCACTACCATTGTTATTATGTTCAAAATTGGACAATGCTTATGAACAAGTGAGTGGAAAAATATATTCCCAGTATTTCCCGGTATTTCCCAGTAAAAAGTGGTAAATACCCGTAAAAAGCGGTATATACCGGTAAATTCCGCTTATTTCCCGGCGTCTGGGAAATAAGCCTCCGAAGCGGGAAATATGCCAACCCTGCTAATAAGAGCAGAATTTTTTTTAAATAAAGAAAATTACAGCCTGACTACAATTTCGTATTTCAAGTCTTATTTCTTTTGCATTTTGGTGTTGAAAACAACCCACTTGTTGCTCGGTAAACAATTCAGAATGACTTTCAGTAACATTACAGAATTTTGAGGAGCCTTAATTCCTCGAAAGATAATATTCCTCAAAGTTTCAAACGTTTCTAATATTTCCTTCTTGTGTACAAACTTTTATGGAATACCTTCGACATGAGAGTGTCCTTTATTTTTTGTTGAAAGACGGTATAAGTGAGATGTTATGAATGATGATTAGGGAAAGAAAAGGGAAAATTGAGAGCTGCTTGCGACAGAGACAGAGGTAATAAATGAATATAAAGAGGGAAAAGTTTGATGAAGGGAGAAAGAATGAAGACATAGAGAAAATGACATCGGGGATAAAGAGCGTATGAGAGACGGGTGAAGAGAGGAGAGAGAGCGAGAGAGAGAGAGACAGAGTAGAGAGAGAGAGAATAGAGAGAGAGAGAGTAGAGAGAGAGAGATAGAGATAGAGGGGGCAGGGTGACGTAACAACACAAGAATGGAGCACCTGGAGTAGTTTTATGTTTCTCAAGATTATGTTTGTCAGACAAAGATTGTTATGGAAAAAAACAAGAAAATGTGAGGATTTCATACCACCTGAGGATTTGGAAAGGTGTAAGATTTTGAGCTTCCGGAACATTCCGACAGAATGTCACATCTTTATGTAGAGTGTGGAAAGTGAATACACGAGACAAATACAAAAATCGAACAGTTTGGCACGTAAATATGGAGGAGCTATTTTTATATCTTGTCTTAAAGGCACGTTCATTATTGTTATTCGATCTATGTTATCTAAAGGAAGGTGATGGGATGGACTTGGTACGATATTATGGATTGTCGGGTATTCGGTAATCTGAAGAACCCATGTAGCTAATAAGTTTACAGGTCTTTGCAGAATATATGTTTAAATATAGATACACAGATAGCTCTTAACAATACCAATTCTCATTTTCCCCTATTTACATGAAGAAAGATAAATCAAGATCAATCCGAATATGCTTGAACAGAAATTCAATACAAGCATTAACCAAACTATGACATCTAAGAAATATAAATTTTACGTAGTCGTTTACTTATGCAAAGAAAATACAGGAAATAAATTGCAGCGTTATGATAAGGCACTTAGACAACATGGTGGTCCCTGTGTTAAGCCTATGGAACTTATACAATTCAGTACTCAACGGGTTAAGGTTAAGCTTTAGTGAATATTTTTAGATCCATATGTGGTTTTAAAAAAATAAGTCAAAAAATGAAAGCATACTATGTATTTAGTTGCTGCATGAATAACAATTAATAATGAGGAAATCAAGTTTATTGATATTAGCAAAGTCAAAATTGATTTGTTAATGGACTCGAGAAAAAAAAATACCAAAAGGTTATTATCTACTTTACAAATGTTGAAAGATCTCTACGTGATTCTGATGGCAGTAAATTATTGATACATTAACGCATCATAACTATTGTGTCAATTCTTGCGTTCTTTTCTTTCCCTTTCTCTCTCTCTCTCTCTCTCTCTCTCCCTCTCTCTCTCTCTCTCTCTCTTCTTCCTTCTCTCCCTATATTGTTTTCTCCCCTTCTTTTTCTTTGCGATTCTCTAATAAGTGCATTTTTTAAAACATCTGATTTAGGGTAGCATACTTTCATGTGCGAATTTTTTATGTGAAAATTTTCCCATAAAGATGCTTCGGGTATAAAGCCATCCTTCTCCTCACTTCATCTTTAGTGCGTTTTAATCGGATGAGATGGAGATGAAAAGCCGCCGTTAACCGGACACTTTCGTGCCAAATTGGGAGGAGGTCCACTATCCGTGTTCTTGTTAGTAAGCGGTCGAACGTGCGTCATTCGTACATGGTGCAATTGCCATCATCCCAAAATCCATGGGCACTGGTGGACTGGGGGATTAATCCGAAACTTGATAACTTCGGTTAATTGCCATATTCGTTCGCAGTGTGCCGTCCATGAATTATAGGTGGAAATAGTAATATAATAGTCAATAGGGGGGAGGCACAATTAAGGAAGCTTTTTCGTGTACTACGGCGACGGTCTTAACTACGTTGTTAATATCAATGGCGTGGATTTGGGGGCACAGGGGTACCTGCCCGTTTTCGAGAAATGAACACAAATTGACCAAAAAAAGGGAAAGAAAAGAGGGAAAGGCAAAGGCAGAAGATGAAAAGGACGATAGAACAAGACGTCTTAACTACCCGTTGTAAATTCGCATTTCGTTTTCCAAGTGACCCGGCAACCCTCCGCCCCACCCCCTTTCATTGTTTCAGTGTCATGCCAGTGTCTAAATTTTACATTTCTGTTGGGGTAGGGTAACATTATTATTAATTACGAACGTGGTGAAAATTGCCTGTTGCGCCTATACATTCATCGAATGCTCCAACGCAACTTTTTAGATACATCCATGTTCGGATAGAGCTATAGCAAGATTTCTCCATAGCGCTTCCCATCGGATAATTAATTTCCCCGCGAAACTACTGAAATAAATCTTTTAAAAAATCCCGAGGAGTAAATAGTTTATGGGGTAGATTTCGGTTTTTGTTTATGTTTTGTATTTGTTTTTCTTTGTTCGTTTATTTATTTGTCTGTTATTTGTTTGGTTTGGTTTCATTTGTTTTTGTCCAAAACGTGTTTTCCGGAGTATTTGTCCGGAGGGAGTCGTCCGTTAAGCTTTATCTTTAGGGGTATACATCAAACGGGTATTTGTCCGGGAGCCAATAATTGTCCTGAGGATAACTGTCCTAGTAGAATTTGTCTGAGGGTTGTCGTTCTATAGAAGTTTTACTCAAATAAGTCGTTATCAGAGTATCTATATATATACACCGGACTATATCAATCAATTATTATTTTTTCATAAATCACTATGATTGCATTTTTGGCATGCAGGCGACTCGTTGTCTACATGTAAATAAGCTCCATCAGTACTCTCTAATGAGCTTCGAATTGAAACCGACTCCACCTTCATAACTCTAAGACAATTATACTTAGGACGATGTCACACTTTGACGCAAAGCGTAGCTGTAAGAGCCACGTAAAGCCATGTTATGTTATCGGGGTCGGACGTGGCTATCAATAGGTGATTACGGTGACGGTTGCGGGATCTACGTGGCGCTTGCGACGAGGTGGGTCAAACATTTCAACATTTCATAACGTAGTCGATCAGCTATGAATATTGACGTGGAGCCAGCCCACGCGTAGCTACGTGGCGTTGCGTGGCCTTACGTGGCAGTACGTCACTGTGCGTAATACTACGTACCATTGCGTGCCCTTTGTCCTTAGATGACAATATGTGGCAAGATACGGCCAATTTCTTCTGGGTCGCATCAAAAGAGAACGAGTGTTGTGGCTCTACAGCAGCAAATTAACGTGGCTCCCCGCACAGGCCGTTGATGGCCACCTTATTACTTTATTTAACGTTTTCCTACATGACGGCCTGCGGCTAGGTTTTAAGTGAACGTATGACTGCAGCATTAATCACTGGAGATGACCTTGGGATCCCTACAAGATTGCTTTCTGACGAAGTGCATTTCCTCAAGGCAAATTACTGTAATTTAGAACTCATTTCGGAGAAGATCTAAAGCTGAATACGTAATATTATCAGCTAGGAAGGTCAATAAGCAAGGACAGTTCAAAATTAGAAAGAAAAATGGAAGTAAACATAACGTTTTGTTTCTTTGTCAAAATGATGGTGAGAAAGAAGGGGTTTGGGCGTCATCTATATCTGCAATACACGTGTTGATTTTGAAAGAATGGTATGAATAGCGGGCAAGGGCATTACGTGATACGAAATCAGATTAGGCACACTTCTTTTCTATTAGAGAGAGAAAGAGAAAGAAAATGGAGTTGGGGAGAGAAAATAAATAAATAAAACAGTAAATAGTCTTCCCTCGCCCCAAACTAATTGCTTTACGTGTCTCTATTCCTTGGGTAAATTAGTTTTGTACATTATTATTGAGGTTGCACTTTAAAAAAAAAAGCAATACTCAATATTGTAGTCATGTCCTTTAATTTTTTCTGTTTTGAGAAGAATTACACACTAATTTCTGCTCTTAAAACTAAAATTTGATTTGATTTGATTTGATTTATTTATTTCTGATTGATTTTTTTTCTTTTGCATTTTTACAAAATATATAACAAACAAATATTGGAAATTTACACATGAGAAAGAAAATAACTGTAACTAATCGAAAACATCGAACAGGAGGCTTGACAAAATAAGCAAAGCTTGATAGTATGACTACCCTCAAAGGATACATAATAATACAAATATAATACAAATATGGAGGAACACAAAATTGGTAAAAGGGGGAAGAAAAAAAAAAGGGGGTGATGCACATCAATATTCACAATATATTACTAATGTTGTAAAAAGAAGCACGATACAATTCAAATTTCTTTGGGGTTGTTCTTCATTTACAGAAGAAAAAAAAAATGCCTCCGGTGTTAGATATCTCAATAAAGCTTCAAATCCTGGAGGGACTACATTTTTTTTATCATTGTCATTTTTATTGACCTGTTATATTATAGCATAAAGTTTGTTTAGAATGTTCACAAAAGAATGTTAGTACAGGTAGTTCTTAATTAACGTATCCCCAGAGAAAACTTGAATTCTAAAGCTTTTTAAATGTGACCAATTTCACAATTATGGTTCATCTCCGAAAAGGAATTGGATAAAAATATAATTACTAAAATGCAGTATGTTTAGGCGATTTTCTATTTTTAGATGATAACGTATTAAATAAAACACCGCGCATACAGGATAGGTTAGTTGAGAAGTCTTGGCATTTTGTAGCTTTTATCTACAGTGATACAGTTTCATATACAGGTACTATCAATGCGAGAGAGCAAAAGAAGATGTAGGACAAGAAGATAATCAGGAGAACTAGAAAGTGAAAGAGAGTCAGGATTGAAATATGAGAATGTAGAACCAACTTAAAATTGAATGATTTCCCGGCAAGCTATAAACTGGGTGATGTCCTATAGGGTGAAAATACAAATATCGAAGAAGAAAAAATAAGAAAATATCTCTACCGGGAATCGTCATAGGACGACACTAAAGAGGACCTTCATCTTAAGCTACGCAACTACTAACAGATTATTGTCTCATTTGTATATGTTTATATCCTTACAATTATAATAGGCTACACAAGTATAGTTCAGTATCAATGACTGAATACTCTGCGTTTCCAGCCACCCCCACAGAGATACAAGATTAAAAAACGGATAAACAAGAAAAATACTTGAATAATATAGGCCACACGTCGGTTGCTAAAAGCACGCGAAGAAAAAGGTATCAGTTACTCTAAAAATAGTACGGACGATAAATCATCACTTATTAGTTGCCAGATAGGGTAATTTGAAGCATTGATCATAAATTAGCGAAACAGGACAGGTAATACAGATATCTGAAGATACTTCCCTGTGCTTTGTGTTGTGGGACAAAATAAATGGTAATGGATATTTATGATATTCATATACATGTAGCTTGTTTATTAATCATTTATGTGTAGGAAGAAAACTCGGTCGGGTGGTCACGTTACATGATCTTCTGTGAACGAAAGCGGAAGCTCATGCCTGTGAAGGTGCACGTTATATGGGTGCGACCTTTTGCAGATTTGCCGTAGTCTTATCTGACCATTTGAAGATGAGAGGGGATCGTTTTCACAAATATTACCCCCGATATTCAAAAAAGGTGTTTTTTTAAACAAAAAGTCGGGTAACCGCCCGACCCGACGCGATGAACCGATGATTCGAAGTAAGCCGAAGGTTAGGTCTACATTTCACATAATCGTCGACCGCTTTGTCTTTCATTTGTAACTTTTTATTTGTTTATGTAAAATAAGAAGAAGAAAAAAACAAATAATTTGCCGCAGCAATGGTTATTAATATGGACGATATAATTATCTTTATTGATATTGTTCATAAAATCATCCNAAAAAAAACAAAAAAAAATGCCACACGAACAAAGTAATCAAATTGTAGAAAAACTGCAACATAAGCTATATATTAAAATGCCAGAAGTGACAAATTATAATTTGTATTAAACTGATACAAGTATAGTTACAGACAAAAATTAATGTTAGGGAATTTCAGTGTGTGTTTCCACGTAAGTCCTCCTATGTATAAAGGTAAACCGAAATGCTCTAATTACACGTCTTCAACAAGTATACCATGAGGTGATAATATTTCGGGGCGGGAGGGTGCTGCGGTCTTAGTTCGAACATAAATTCCGTTTATTCACATAATAATTGTAGAAGGGTGTTCACATGATTTAATTAGATAAATCTCCTTGCCTGTATTATTTTGGGATCAATTGTATATTTGTCAATCAATACTTCTTTGTTATGTATAATTATGTTGCTATACGACAGAACGGTCAATCAGGCGCAGATCCAGGATTTCTTAGGGGAGGGGGCCCAACTATTTTTTTTTTATTTGGCTCCCGAAAATTTGCAAATCGCTCCGGCCGAAAAGTCGCTCAGTGGGGGGGGACAATTTGTTCTTGGTCCTCGAAAATTTTAAACCCCAAAAGAAGGTAAACATCATGTGATTTTACATGATTTTTTTCTCAGGGATCCGCCACTGCGGTTAATCAATTCAATTCAATGTTAATATGACCCTTGTCATTCCTCTCCAAAGAGCTTTGTAATAATCATTTGACACTAAACTCTACTAGTTATATATACAGCCGTAATGCCCAGTGCACACCAGACGTTATTTGCCTGACGTAAATGACTACGTCAGTCACTGACACGGTCTTTGACGCGCCATGAGAAGGTGTGACATCGTGAACATAAAATGACTGTATATTATACAGTGCACGGATTGTTTTGAATCGCTGACGCACGGTTCAATTGACATTCACAGACTTCATTAGCGCAGATAACAATTTCAATCAAAATGGCGCCTCGTTTGCTACGGGCATTAAGCTACACGATGGACATCTCCTTACAGTCTCGTGTCTGCAAAACAAGTCACGATATTTTAATTGATGTTGCCCTTATTTTTGTGCCTCAAATCCGAGAAAGCTACCCATGTGTAAACTTAACCGTAATGGAGAAAACACATTTAGCAGCTAGCGAACATTCGGGGTACGTATTACCGAGCAGTTAGGAGAAAAGGGCGTTATTTGTAAGTGGACCAAACGTCATTGGTACTAATATATTCTGTGGTGAGTTTTTTTTTTTTTTTTAAGTAACATGAGAGATTAATAACCTCGTAAAAGGTTGACCTGATCAGTTACGAGAAAGACGTGAAAGCTTTTTTGTTTTAGACCGGGCTTTGCATGCAGAGCTGTATTACGAACATTCGAGTGACATCATGGATCTAGAGCTACTAAGGTAACGGATCGTCAGCGGCATCACTGAGTCGTGACATTGTAGAGTTAAAGAGAAGTTAACGGTGTTTTTTTCTTCTTCTTCTTCTTCTTCTTCTTCTTCTTCTTCGTCTTCTTCTTCTTTTTCTTCTTCTTTTTCTTCTACTTCTTCTTCTCGTTATCCTTCTCCTTCTTCTTCTTCTTCTCCTTCTTGTTCTTCTTCTTCTTCTGTATCTTTTCCCCTTCTACGTCTCCTATTTCCTTTTTATTCTCCTTCTTCTTCTTCTTTTTCTTCTTCTCCTTCTCCTTCTTCTTCTTCTTCTCCTTCTTCTTCTCCTTCTTTTCCTTCTTCTTTCTTTTTTGTTGTTGTGAAGATGAAGGTTTGGAATAATAGCATATACAAAATGTCTCCTCGAAATAATTGCTCTTGAAAGAAAGCCAAAAACTGTGTAAACACATCCCAGACGATTCATTTGACTTTTTAAAACAGTCAAAGGAATCGCGTAGGTGGTTATTCTGGTCATGTTTTCAAATGTAGGTGTAAGCTTGTTTTTCAATAATCACGATGCAATTACATATTGAGAGACACTTGTTTCATGGTCGATAAAGCTCGCAGTGCTTGATTGCGATTAACTTTTGTTAAGAGCCCTGAGCCTAAGCATAGTAAGCTGCTAGAAATCATTCATTTGCATTTTTAAATTGTTTGATTTTTATTTGAAGTACTCAATAAAATAATGCGACGATTATTCAAGTGATTATTTTTTACATCTTAGACGTTCATACTTGAGTGATGAATATACAGTCACGCTATATTTTCAAAAGAGAAAGTGCAAAATACTTGCGCTCCTTCAAATGCATCGTCAAAGAAGGTAGATACTAGAGGGCGGATTCCTCCTTCTGTTGACCTGGTGAAATTGTTAAATTCACGCGTCGTGCAATCAGAGCTATCGATACACAGAGTTTGGCCAACCCGGTTCGAGTTGGAAACAATGGGGACTTTTAGATTCGCATGAAGACAATGAGGATTGCTACGGTCGGCGTCCTTTTAATGCACATCCTTGAACGGAAGTCACACGTATCAGTCCACGCAAATCTAAAAGTCCCTAATATGGCGACTACTGCTTTGTTGGGCAAGCACAAAACCAAATAACATACGCCATGTTGTGACCCAGGGAAACCAAATTGGCCAAACTCTGCGTGCAACGTTACAATCACGCCCTCATGGTCCTGCGATAGATAAAGCAATTCGGCAATTGTTAGTTTTTCATAGTTTCTCAGTGCGTATCTTGTTGCTTGGTTTGATTCTGAAGTAGTTTTGTACGATTCATTCTGGTTTAAATGATGGTTTAAATTTCAATTAAAAATGAATTAGATTTGTAGTGGATACACGAAAGTGTAGTTTACTCACTTAAAAAGATTTTTAAAAAATTAAAAAAAACGATTTCTTTTAATACGTTTTCAGTACAGTACTTGCTATACAAATATCCCTTCCCTCTCAAAATATGTTTTTCATTTAACCAGGCCTTTGAATAACACGAACATTAATTATTATATTGATAATTAGATAGTCTGATATGATTGTCCAGGGAATAGGGCAAAAATTTAATGTTACGGTCACAAAGGTTCGTACGAGTCTTCCTGTTTTTTCCATTGCCATCCTGAATTTTCATTGTCTGAAATTCGTTCGTACGGCGTTCGTAGCAGTTCGTAATGGCATTAGGTAAGACGTGACCGGAGCTTATGACGAATTGTTGGTGATGAATGAGAACGTAGCACACATGCTAGTCCAGTCTTTCCAAAATGACACATTTACCTAAACCTACGGTCACAAAGGTTCGTACGAACGATAATATCGTAAATTTCGTAAATACCGGTGGCGGTAAATACCGGTAAATACCGTCCGGTAAATAAGATGAGCGTCCGGTAAATATATTTAAAAAAACGGGAAATATGATTTTAATTCTCTATTTTTTAATGATTTTACTTGTTTTTAGCCTCAACAACTGAAAATAGTGTTCTGAAATAATTAGCAGCACAATACTCATAGTGTACACACAAACAGATTTATAAAATCCACACTGCATACATGTACAAACCCAAACACACATACATGTGCAACACACATGTATACACAAAGTCAAATTCATTTCTCGAGGCGCTAAAGTTTACATGTATCTCATTACAACATGTTTGTTGTTGTTTTTTAATGTGAATAAAGCTCAGAATATGAATTATATTCTACTGTGTGTAAGGGTTTTTTGTAACAATAGTGTATCAATGATTTTGTATACATGTGTACTAGTGTCTGCTGGTTTTTAACTTTTGATAAATGTTAATAGAAAAAAAGAAAACTTTTTATGGCCAAAATAATTACACAAGCTCACATGTTTTTTAATGATGATAATAATTAGCTTTTATAAAGCGCTTAACACAAATGTCTCTAAGCGCTTTAACAAAATATACTATTACCCCGGTCATTGGATTCTGTGCTTGCCAGCACACAATGTGTGCACAATCTCCACTCCCTGGGGATTATTCCAGCCAGGCGTTACTTGACGCTCAAAAACTATGTGACCGACAATGACGGTCACATCCTACCAGGTACCCATTTAACACCTGGGTGGATGGTAGCAAGTGTAGGTTAAAATCTTGCCAAAGGATATTAGTGCTGTGTCGGGATTCAAACCCTCGACCTTGGCATCTCCAGTCAAGCACCTTAAACCACTCGACCACGACACTCCTAATATGAATATGGTAATTAACAACTGACTTAATGAAGAACGTCATATCTGGATTAGGAGTATATTTGGGATATTTTTCCTGTATTTTTTTCCAGCATTTCATAATAACAGACACAAACAAACACACACACCCACACACACAAGAGCAACCATACTCACCACCATTAATATTATGTTCAAAATTGGACAATCCCTATGAACAAGTGAGTGGAAAAATATATTTCCCAGTATTTCCAGGTATTTCCCGGTAAATACCGGTAAATACCGCTTATTTCCCGGCGTCCGGGAAATAAGCCTCCGAAGCGGGAAATATGCCAATCCTGGTTTCTCCATCGTCTTCCCGAATTTCCATTGTCTAAAAATCGTTCGTACGGCGTACGTACATAGCAGTTCATAATGGGATATGTGACCGAGGCTTAAAATAATCGCACCACTGGTGTCTTTAGCAGGATGATGAAAAGCCTTTATTCATTTCGTCATGAATGGTTAAATTTGATTAGAATGGGCAGAAACTCTGCCTGAGGCTAAAAAAAAAAAAAAACATAGGATGAATGATTAGACTTGCTTATACGTTTTAAAAATAGACCTTACATATCATACGACGTAAAAAACAAGAGAGGTTCGAGAAGTTAAAAATGTATTGGCATAAACTTTATTTATCCTGCCATCGTCATAACTTAAATACTAACGTAAAATGGATACGATTTCCCGTTTGGTTCACAAACTGTTGTTGATTTCGAATTTCCGTCGTATCTCGAGGCAGCATTCGACTCCATTCACGGGTAAGCTTGCATGCGCTACAATGCGAATGGATTCTAGTGATCACGTGATCGTGTAATGGATGCGTAGAAGCGATTTAGTTTGTGGTAGCGAAGAGGCGCCACAAGGAAACTAGAGTCACACACTCTCACTCTCTCTCTCTCTCTCCCTCTCCCTTCTGTCTCTCTCTCTTTCTCTCTCTCTCTCTCTCTCTCTTCTCTCCCTCCCCTCTCTCTCTCCCCCTCCTCTCTCTTTACCTCTCTCTCTCTCCCTCGACCTCTTTCTCTCCCTCTCTCTCTCTCTCTTTCTTTCTCCCTCCCTCATTTAAAATGATAAAGACACTAAAATGTAAATATTGAAAAAAGTAGATGTTGTCAATCTACTTTCTCAAATAGCAGAAGCTCTGAAAAAAATAACTAAAGGCTCTTCAGAAACAATGAAAGTACAGGCGTCACGCTTTTTGAAAGAAAAGGCAAAAAACAACTTGACTTCAAAAATGATTTTCATCATTGAAGAATGTTGTTATTCTCTGTCCATGTCAGGAAAATGCAATGGCAGCCAATTTTTCGTAATGGTTGCATTGCACGTTTACTTTTTATTGACAGCACTGGAGAGCCCCCAGCCATGTCAGTCACTGCTATCATTGCTAGCCAGGGACGTAATTTGAACAACGGAGACGATTTTCATTTCCATGAATGTTGTTGAAAGGTTGAAAGAGTGTTGTGACCTCACAATTTGTACACCTAACATTGACATTGAGCGATCCTGCAATTTGTTGAAGTTCGAGTGTCATTTTCACGCGTACCGATACAACTTGCAGTGCTGGATTGCATATAAAGACGGACAAATGTAGATCGTGGCAATGTACTTTTCCGAGTAGCAGACTATTTTGACAATTCTAGTATAATATGATTCGATTATTTTTGTTGCTGACAAATTCATGTGATACGTGATTACGGTATACACAAGAATAAAGTTGAATATCTGGGGCTTGTCAATCTACTTTTCCGACTAGCAGAATGTTTGAGAAATAGCCAAAGGCTTTTCAGAAAAAATGAATGAACAGGCGTCAACAATTTTCAAAAGAAAAATGAAATAACAACTTCACTTTTTTATAATGACTGTCATCATTGAAGGATATCGTCATTTTCTGTCCATCTCAGGCGAATGCAATGGCGGCCAATTTTTTCTTAATGGATGCATGCACCTTTTTTGTTTTCATTGACAGCGTTGAAGAGCCCCCAGCGATGCCAGTCACTGTCATTATTACTAGCCTGGGACGTAATTTGAACAATGAGGAGGTTTTTCTTTTTTATGAATGTTGTTGAAAGGTTGAAAGAGTGTTGTGACCTCACAATCTGTTCCTTTACCACCCAACATTGGGCTTGTCAACCGCCACGGTGTGCAATACTGCAATTTGTTGACGTTCAAGCGACATTTCGATGCGTACCGATAAAACTTGCAGTGCTGGGTTACAAATAACGTTGGTGGAGTCGAATTGATCTTATTTGCAAGATACGAGGGCTTAAATGAATCACGCACACACGTGCTTCGCTCACCCTCTGTCAATTCTAAATCGGAAGTATATTGGTTCCCAGTGCATTTCGACAAATGAATAGCAAATTGATGCCAAGACGAATTAATCATAAAGGAGGGGAGGATATCAAGTAACGGTTTACTCACAAAGATATCATGAACACCGTTTCTTCAATGAATAAGTACATTCCTATACGGGATTTGTAAGGGGCACTCAATTGATTGATTGACAGATGGTAAGGATTGTATTTGTGTTTAATAACGTAATACACAAAATAAATCATATTACACAATATCTAAACACTAACTTTTAAACAAATCATAAAAATACACATGTGTGAAATTACAAGAATTGGTAAACGCATGAGACTGCCATCATGATGCAGAATACGTGATTCGTTAAAAGGTCTACGAATAGACCTATAATTTAGACCAATACAGCAAAACCCGAATTCTCCGGTTTGTCATGTATAAGAACAAGATTTGCCCCATCCCCATCGTACCAATATATGTAAGTAATTCCTTCGACTTCAATCACAAAACCTGTACCTACAGGGTATTCTTTATTAGCATACTTACATGTACATGTGATTTGTTTATAAGTATCATATACAATAAATGATCCTTAAAGCCCCACTGCACTAGTTTGGCCAGGAAGGAATATGCCTCCCAGAACGGTCACAGACAGGTGGTGATCTCATTAAATCAGCTCTAAATAAACATAAGAAAAAGAGGATAATGGGGGACCAATAGTCACCGATTAGACATTGCTTGCTATATAGAGGGCGCAAGTAGCTATAAGTAGTGCAGTGGGGATTCAAACGTAAGAATAATCTATGGCTGGTTTCTTGCTTTTTGTTTGAGCTGTTTTCCATAGCCTGATATTTGGAAGTGAAATGGTATGGGAGGCAACTATAGATGGCGCACTTTCAGATAAAATGGCTCACGCGCGGGTTTTCAGCAAGCACATCGTCATCATCATCCTTAAGAACCTCCTGAACGAGGTTCTGTTGTTGTGCGTGTAGCTGCCATTGTTAGGGGATTAATCCACCAATAATGCTGTTGTAGATACAAAGAAGAGTCAATTATGGGGAGTTCAATCAAAGCAAATACCAAAGATTATCAGGATAAAAGTGCAAATGAGTGGTGAGTGAAGGCGAGGTAGAATGGTAGACGCAACAAAATTATGATCGAATGGGACCAGGCTGAACTTTTCTCCTTCAGAAACCATGAAATAAGTCAAGAGTTAATCGTAAAAACATGACATCTGTCAGCATTCACAATACGCGTAATGATAAAAAGTGTTTACAACTTACATTTATGGGCCCGTCATCGCTAGAATTTCACAATATATCCACAATAAAGCAAAAAAACAAGGCGACAATAAGGAAAAAGTAAGTACATGTAAGTCCACCGGTCAGCCTCACTCTTTTTACGTTTGACCGAAGAAAAGGTAACCCATTTTTACCTTCATTGTTTTTTACATAATCAAATTTAAAAGTGTTTTCTGTGAAATTTTTGGCTCTAGAACACCAACTTTGCTTTAGAAACAAAATTAAATTAATAAAGGCAAGAAACCAGTATCTTAAAAAACATAGCCTTTATAATTCACATCATTTTTTTAATGTAAATTCAATAAACGCTTTTCCAGACAAAAGAAACCGACTCTTTGAATAAAGAATTATCTGTAGGCCTATCGGCCCTAAACGAATAAAAATGAACTCTCAATTTCCTGCCTTTACGCATTCGATCATTTTAATGATAAACAATTTGTCTGGCTTTGTTCAACATTTACAGAAAAACAAACCCATCGCCCAAAGAATTTCTACAATTTTATTTCCTGATGTAGGTGTTTTGGACATCCTTTATCTCACGGCTCTTTTTTCTTTTTTGTATCTTTCTTTCTTTTTTCTCGTCTTTTTGTTTTCAACTTATTCGGTATTTCACCCAAAGGACCTGTCTATTATTGTATTATTCGGCCCTGCACCTGTCGTCACCTCTTCCTGTGTCTCTGCAGTGGAATATAGGCTGCAATCAATGTTAAATTGGTCGGCTTGTTTTTTGGCCCGGAGAGAGAAAAGTTTTTCCATCGATTCCGTAACAGCAAAAACATGTTGTGACAGAGCTTTTTGGTCGTCACCATTTTGTTTTGAGACGAAGCACGCTAGTCTAGTGATGCATACTGTGTTTTTCTCGTGCTCAGTGGCTTAGAAAACAGGGGGAGCCGGGGGCACGTGGCCTAAACGAATGGCAGCCCCCAAAATAAACAGAAAAATAATGGGGAATAGGGGAATTGGAAAATGATAAAAAGGAGACTGATGTGAACCTTTCCAATATACTTGC
>BEXV01000645.1:25720-70681 GCA_003118195.1 Hemicentrotus pulcherrimus
ATTTACAGCAGGAGGTAAACAGAATTGCATAAAACAGGGACCTATAGATTCCAAGTTTTACTTTGTTGAAAATAACTTTCGGCTCCTACACAGATGCAGGCCACCTGTACAGGAATAAATCTTGAAGGTATTATCATAACCTTTATGTCATTCTAGTTTTGCAGACGTCTTTAAAGTAATGAAAAATGCCAACTAACCGTCTTGAACCAAGGTAACATAATGAACTTTTATTAACTTTTATTCTCCTTTAAAAAAATATTATTTCATTACAACATGATGTATTTCGTCGTTAACCTTTCTAAAAAATTCACACTAATTATTGTTATATTATTTTACGGCATCTCTATGATACATCTGAACATGGACTAATTTCAAACGTCATCTAATCCAAACAATAATATTTATAGACCCTTTGCATAATTAGGATGTTGCTTAAAGGTCGTATTATAGTACAATCAAGTAGTTATAAGCTCCTTGGTACTTTATAAGCACCGTTTTATAATTGTTATCGTTATTATTATTCTGGATATGTTCTGGATATCCATGTAGATGAAGAGGTCTGAGGATGATTTTTTTTCTTTACCCGAGAAGGAGTATTGTGGGAGTAGGTAGCGGATGAGTCTCTATGCATGGAGGCCTATCAACTGAGAGGTAAACTGTCTTACTCTCGGATGATTCACATCCCCAGGTCTAACTCGATTTATTGATTGCTTTCAATCAGCCGACATTGATTGAACTTGTAAACAAACCACATTAGATCACCTGTTGGGCGAAGGCGTTTTGTCAAACCGAGCCATTCGTTTCAGTCACACGGCACCATGCTATTTTCATGATAGCCAATGTTTATATAGTATGTAACATTTGGAATGGTACTGGTAGAGACAATAACTTTAGCTTTCTTGATACCGCAAACCCTAACCGCCGTTAATATCATAGATTGTAAACAAGCGTGCAAGATGAAGTTCATCTCCGAATGTCTTTGTATTGTGGATGACAAGGTGACTCCCGCATACTGTTGCCATGGGTACCATTCCTTTTAGTCTTTTCTGTTCATTTCACTTCAATTCAATGGACAGGCTATTATTTGGCTACTTATAGTAATCCTATAGACCTTGAGATCACTATATATCACAAGTATAAGAGCTGTAAATATGATTAAAAGATATGACGTTAGTTGCTGAATAAGAGAGAAGAATAGTGGTAGGAGGAATAAGCAAGAACCATTAGAAAGCATACGATGGCTGAAATATTGGAGTTTGTTTGTTCATGGATATGCCTATTAAAAAAGAGAGGAAAGCTGATTAGAAAATGATATAAATAATGGAGATGGAAAACTGAAAGAAAACAGAGAAACCCGGGGAGTCAGAGAAAAGAAGGAACAGGGAGCAAGAGACAGAGAGAAGAAGAGATGCATAAATAAAGATGGAAAGAAACACAGTGGAAAAGAGAGGGGGTGATAAAGAATTAAAACACGGAAGAAACATTATTTGACAGACAGATTGAGAGAAAAGAAGAACATGAAGGTGAAGTTTGCAAGTCCTCATATATCCTTGCTAAATGAATGTTTATATCATTATACACCTGTTTCTTTCAACAGACCAATGTCAACATTCAGCATTTGACCATGGATCATACTAACAGGAATGTGAACTGTTATGACGTCCATTTCCTGTCCAAGTCCACTCATTAACAGGCGTGGGTGTACTTGACCACTGACATTATTATTGGACATGGATTTATTAGACACTCACAAAACTCACTTGATATTAATCCAACAAGTCCGGTTTATCTATAAAATATACGGGCAGGACTTTATTAATATCGTTATTAGCTATTACATTTTTGTTTCCAGGGTGACCAGTAGTATTAAAACAATATCATGCAAATTGATAATTTACAAACGTAAACCTATCAAAAAATAGTTCACAGAATAGACGATATCCATTTTGTTTTTGTCCTTTTTTAAATCATGTATTATTGTCTCCCCCAACTGTTTCAGTATAAATAACCTATTCTAGTTCTTTCTGTATAAGTATGAGAACTAATAATGATTATACATCACCTATAAAAATTCACCGATGATATCTGCATCATTGAAAAGAAAGAAAACTCACCGCATATAAATGTAAACTTGGAAGGGAATCAGATGTATTTGCATTTAGTCAAAGAAATAACTCACTGCGCCTGTCGATAAGAAAATTGGAACTTAACATCTCTTTCCATGTTTACGAATCTTGATTCACTTGATATGAAATGAAATGGAGATAGCGTTATTAAAGGTCATATTGGCTGTCAAGGGAGCAAGGGAAAAAAAACCTGAGATAGTATCGATGTTCAACAAAAAACACAAGAAACAGCTTGGATCGAAGCGGAAATTCATGCTGATCAGGAATTAGGGTGAAATAGTCATAGATATGGCGGATATTGGGAGATGAATTGGAATAAACTTGACTTCTATTGCTTTAATAGGCAAAACATACCATGGGGTAGATTATAGAAATTGGAATTAAATAGAATTGATAAATTTCACGTTTGTCCCTCTTTTATTTTCGTGTAGTGCAAAACATACGTGACAGTTTAGACTCAATTTCCTACGATTATTCATGATAGTCTTATTGACGTAGTTGTGCACATGACAATCAAAACATCGACTTTATTTCACCAAATATTACTGCATAGTATTTAAAGCTAATCATGTTGTAGTAACTTGTTGACACATGTTGCCAAAATTTTTATCGATCTAACGTTGACACTATGATTATTATGATTGTTATTCTTTTAAACAAACAGCATCCGATTCAGAATAAATGAATATTAATCATTTTAAACATTTTTGCAATGTTTTCCGTCTTGCTTTCATGAGCATGAGAGTAAATAGCAAACGATAAATGAGATGAACAGTTATCATACAGTTTCCATTTCCCATTTAGAATATTTAATGGAAGGTTTAAAGGGACGACTTCTTCACTAGTAACCTTCCATTTCATGAGGCCAATAGAGAAGAGAGTCGGGAATATTCTATCAATCATTTCATGAGGCCAATAGAGAAGAGAGTCGGGAATATTCCATGAATCATTTTAAAGCTTTGTGGAAGCTTGAATTCAATCTGTAGCGGAATCAAAGTCTCGGAAATAACCTGCTGAAGTTGGATTAACATAATAAGGTGTTGATTATAAAAACAGGTCAATTAGTCATGAATACACGAAAATTAATATGTGGATAAACACACGTGGCTTTAAGCCAGAAATTGTATAATATGGAGGTTAATTTGTTTAGGAGGTTTTTATTTATCAATATTCCAGATTGATTGTGTTATTATTTTCTATAGATACGTTTGTACACAAACTTGCCTGTTCTAATTTCAGTTAAAAAAAGAAAGGAAACCAATTAAAACCAACGGGATACAGTTTTTATTGCTTCCGCATATTCTTTGAAGATTAATATATTGCGGGGTTTTTTTGTGGATTATATACAATATTTACTCATTTCAAAGTGAAAGTCAAATGGTAATTCTCTCAGTGCTCCACAAATGTGTCGATTTAATATACTGAGATATCATATCATTTCAAAAGAACATCATCACATTTAAATATCGACATTGTTCATCACTTTACCAACAGTGTCGTGTGATAAAAACACCTACGTCACAGTGGGAAAGTGTAGAAGTATTTTGAATATTTAGGGCCTACCCATTTACACTTCAGATTTTTTGTTTAAATACAATTCTGCTGAAAATATGAAGAATATAAACTTATGTATATATTATCTTCTATACAATCCCATCATGTTTACGTGTAATTGGAATGTTAGAGACGTAACCCTGACCTGAATCACTATAAGTAATGACTTGCAAGATTCATACTGCTGTGTATATAGGCCAACATGGCAGTGGCGGATATCGTATATAAAGACTCATTTTCAGAGCAATTATAAAACGTTAAGACTCAACTCGAGCTATATGATCAGTTACTATAGAAACGATTTCTACTATAGAAACGAATAAATACTATTCTTTAGAGGACAGCTCTTTCATGTGCATGCTGATATGAGGTCGGGGTTATAATGGCAGAAAACGAGAATATTCAAATTGATTTTGGGCATATGAATTACAATCTGATGCAAATACAATCTATTAAATGCAGATATAAAAGGTTTACACAATATTGTTCAGTCAAATTATGTATAATAATAATAATAATAATAATAATAATAATAATACTAATGAGTGTTGTTTACCCAGGGTAGCCTCATCAGTATTAATACTGTTCTCCCTGAGGGCCATGCAATCATATTATTACCTCTACCTGTATGAGGTATTGCTTTACAGATCAATGTCTTTCAATCACACCTCCTTATTCATGTGGATACCTTTCAATCAAGGAGAGCATCTGAACCCTTTACTCCAAATCATCGACCCTAACTTTTGTTCAAACCATCGTTCGTATTAATCTCCTCTGAATCACTTATAAGACCAATTTGATTTTCTCTAAGTCTAACAAGATTTGATGGGAGACGCTCAGAACGAAACTACATACGGTCGACGAAAGGCGATGATAATCGAATGTTGTTCTCTTTCATATTAATGGGATAAAGAGGTCGGTACAGTTAAAAGAGCTCAGAAACTAATCTCAGGGATTAGGAACCAGCTGGTACATGGTTCCTCAGTCAATGCACTGGGTGAGAGGTAACCAGGCAGAGTGTACTTTCATGTCATCTTGAAGATTGTCTTGTCTCGAGTCTCACTCTTCTAGATGAGGCCAGAAGGATATGTCTCGAGTCTCACTCATCTAGATGAGGCCAGAAGGATATATAACACATGGCAAAAGAAAGTGAAATGGTCGAACATTTCGTTGTGTTGAAGTTCCAACGTGTTTTATTTCACATAATACATAACACCATTTTATTTGTCGTAACTATGGCAACACTAGTCCTACAACCATCTGATTCTACAGCCCCTTCCATTTCATGTCAATTATCTTTTGTAAATGTTATTATTCACTATTATTTCCTTGTGATTTGGTTTGCTTTGTTTCATGAACGAATGTTGACGCAACGTGCACTGTTGTTATGGCCGCTACACACGAGACATCATTCGACTGCGTAATCGTGTACGCTAAAGCTACGGTGGTTCGTACGAATCTCCCTGTTTTTCCATTGTCTTCCCGAATTTCCATTGTCTGAAAATCGTTCGTACGGCGTTCGTAGCAGTTCGTAATGGCATATATGACCGAGGCTTTATTGACAGTTATTGCACGCATCAGCACGTTAGCACGTTGCGTCAGTTAGCACGTTGCGTTGCGTCAGTCACTGACGCAGTACTACGCATGTGGTTGTCTCGTGTCCTACGGGTATTGAGTAACATCATCTTATCATCATCATCATCGTCGTCATCATCATCATTTGTATTCATCTCAGACACATCATTCTTGCCTTGTAATTATAGATTTCCGTCAACGCTCCACCCTCTCCCTGATCCAGCCCGAAAACCTGTCTCATCTGCCTGTCACATTTGAATTTTTTTTGTCTATGTTTATTTATTGTTTATTTTTTATCGGCAACTAAAATGGTTATCTTCTATGAAGAAGAATATGGTATGTTTAATTGCCTGACGTCAGTTGCGTGACGCATACTCAGAAAGCATGTGTCTTTCATTGAGCTCGTTCGTCATGAATTATCATTCAAATACTACCCAAGATGTGTCGCTAAAAGTTGAGCAAACATGAACAATCTGTTCAGGACTCCGTCATAAAGCCTGTATCGTCTTACACTACACTCATCACCATTCTTCTCTCTTTTGAACTCTTTAAGTATCGCATATGAACCATGTGTGTTAATTTGATAAGTCCAATCTTTTAACTCATCACGAAGATAATTAGGTGAAACGACATTTTTACTCCCGTGTCATAAATTCAATACCGGCTTTACTTTGCCAAAGAACGTTAATGGCTTTGGCTGCAATTCGGTGTTATCTTAGGTTAGGATTGGGGTTAGGGCGTCTTTAGTGTTAGGGCCATCTAGATTTAAAGTATCATTATTATGTCTCTTTTTAGCTTTCTGTTTAGACAGTTACTGTATGTAATTTGTCTATTTCAGGATCTCTATAGCTATGGGTAATCTATCGTTGTCTTCGGCAATTGTATTTGTCAATAATCTTCGTTACAAAACAAATTGCAGAAGAACGACACTAATAGATTGCTCTTCCGTGGTAAAACTTACAGCCAATCACAAGCCTTTATACAATGGAGCTCTTAACACATTCACCAAGGATGTCTTCCAGCTTCAGGCTTGAGGGTGTCTTTAACGCAGGACTTTAATTCATGTTACTCAACGAAGGAAATGAACCCTGCAGATTCAACTTTCATGTCATGCTTTCGATTGTTTCTAGGGCTTTGAACTTCCACAAAATCAGTCAAAAAATGTCCAGGGATGAAAACATGAATGAGTACGTTCTCTACATCTGATCTGTATATGGATACACGGGTAATAAGGAAAAGATGTAGAACTGTTATCCCTTAAAAAATAGGAATGGTGTGAAAATAATATAAGTTCGTCAGTTTCGGAATGATTGCTCTTTATTTCAGGGGTTGAAGAAGAGATCGAAGGAAAGAGAGAGAGAGAGAGAGAGAGAGAGAGAGAGAGGGAGAGACAGAGACAGAGAGAGAGGTGAACAAAACTCAGTTTATCTATTTTGCCCTTCCTGATAATGCAAATGTTTACTAGGGTAAAGAAGCTGCACATTAAGGCAATGGACCTAGGATGATGAGATTAACGGTTTACGCTCTGTTATAGGATCTGTAACTGGAGAAGAGAACATTACGTAGGCTAAGGGGCACCAGAACAATAACCTGGTCTCGAACCCAGGATGCCCTTTTTCTAAGACCCTCTGTATTTCCACTGGGTCTCATCATCACCGTGTAGAATTCCCCTTGAACATTTACATTTTTCAAATTCGCAGTCAAGATCCCAGTCATGAGCGAGGAAATACGAACGATGTAGCCATCACAAGAAGACAGATAAATATATGGAACAAAAATTGGATCACGGTCTCTCCCTCCCTGGTCAGTTCAGGAAGTTTGGCTGATAACATGATGACAAAACCAATCGGCTTTGAGGATACTAACCCGTCACTTCTTGAAATTCTCACTATAGGTTTAGTGATAGAAACAAGTAAACAGAAAACAGATGGATATGAGAACGTGTCTGCCAGAACTTTGTACCAATGGCGGGGCGTTAACAGAAGCGAGGCAAGGTAGCTCTCTAACCAAGACGAAAGGAGTGGAAATAGGAAAGAGGAAACTTCAAAGAAAACTGCAAATTTCCACCAGACTGGTCGGAATACACGGTCCCCATGAGGGCATGTGAAAACATGGAATGCGATCTAACAATT
The DNA here is from genome assembly GCA_003118195.1 of Hemicentrotus pulcherrimus. Taxonomy (NCBI): domain Eukaryota; kingdom Metazoa; phylum Echinodermata; class Echinoidea; order Camarodonta; family Strongylocentrotidae; genus Hemicentrotus; species Hemicentrotus pulcherrimus. The sequence continues at coordinate 33,108 of BEXV01000645.1, forward strand.
CAAATATTACAAAATCATGCAGCGACTGTAAATATTGTATCAACCATGGCTCGTTGGGTCTGGAGTGTTTTGGCCAAGGTCATGGAACAAGAACATAAGTACCGCTCTCTCTTTCTTTCTCTCTCTCTCTCTCTGTCTCTCTCCCTCTCTCTCTCTCTCTCTTTCTCTCTCTGCTCTATATGATACGTTTGCCTGTGTCAGCGTCTTTCGCGTACACAGATTCAAGTTCACTTTTATATTTTTATATTACCCTTGAGAGTTGAGACTGTAAGTTGTAACACGGACAAAATTCAGCAATAGAATATGAAGGAAAGAATAATGGCGATGTTGAAGCGTAACGTTGCATACGTTAAAATCAATACATTTCATCATGCTTTGGCCGGAAATAGTGAGGAAATTAAAAAAACGAATGAGTTCGTGAATTAATAATAAAATTGTAATAGTTCGAATTAATAAGATATTCAACACACACGTTTCACCTCTCTATGGCTCTTTGCCATTTAGTAAATGAATTAGATAAACGTGGAAATGAGAGGGTTTTGGGAATGTATTACGGCGAATTGGTAATATCTCTTTTTCACAATTCTTGTATTTGGGTAATTGCTTACTGTTATTGTAATGAAACGGATTAAATACCTTCACGTATTCGAAAATATGCGATTATTTGTTTGGGTACTGGAAAATGAAGGGAATAACAGAATGATTTTTTCAAGAAATCTTACCAAAACTTTTGGAAGTGAGCCATATCCGATTGTGTCTTGTCTCTCATCAACATTATCAAATATCGATCATCTGTCATCGTATGAATCAGGTATCGTGTCGTCTGTTTAGCTTTATGTGACGCTGTGTCTTCCCATCTCCCCCTGTCACTCCATACTACCTCTTTCCCTGAGGATCATTAAGTTCATCAATCGGGTATTATCAGATTAAAGGCTCATGTATTTAAGATTTAAATGCACGTGGCCGATTTTAGACCATCAGGTAGAAGACGAATTCCCGCCTTGATTCGAGGGCCATTCATGGACAATATATATGGATTCAATGCTTTGAAGTTAGATATACGCAACTACTGTTGATGAAAGCTTATAATACTTGTTATCAAAAGCATTTAAAAATGTGAGCTTTAGGAAAAAGCTTGAGATTTAAATGAAAATGACTTTACATTATACATGTATCATAATGTGAGGTACGTCCGCCTATCCACAGAAAGGAATCCTTTCCAAAGTTATATCTACTGCACTGTTGCAATTGTATTCATACTTCTTTAGCCATCTCATAATATAATGGAATTGCCTTTGAAATTTTACTTAAATATTTATTATACCCATTGAGAAAACAATAACAACGTCACCAGTATTACGAGTCTTCCCGATGTTTGGGCTACACCCTTTGCTAATTCCTGAAATGTGTTGTATTTTATATATACAGCATTCAGCTAGCTTTGCTTTATTCCTTCCTTCTGTTTGTTTTACTTTGTGCGTGTGATTGTTACTTCTTCTCTTAAATGAGAAGAGACGACCTCTCGTGTTTCATTTGATGCACTATACTACTATCCTATTTACAGATTATTTAATAGAATTTTGCTGTAAAACTACATTTTTATGTTGTAATGATTATTGTTATACTGTTTTCATAACTCAATTTATATACGAATACATTAACGTGAACTGTATATGTTTTTTTTTTAACTTGATTGAATTGAATTGAATATGAATGTTTAAAGGTAAAGACCAGTATTGGAAACGCCCCAATTTAAAAAAAAAATGAAATGGAAGCTCTCATTACCAATCATGTGAAAGAATATGTTTTGTCTAATACATGATGATAAAAAATTTGCCGGGAAACCGCCTATATTATATTTGGTAAATTTGTTTCTCCCATGGTCTGTGAGAGATATAGGGTATTCCCATATATATCTTTCTGTGTATAGTGATTGTAACTTTACGAAGAATTGGCCAAATTTCTGGCATTTTGAAGATTCCAGGACCTTGCAGATGCTAGATGCTAGATGATCAACCTTTTCTGATCGATTACACAACGTTTCTTTCACAATGCAATCGCATGACCATAACTGGTCTTTACCTTTAATGTCAATGAATATAATTTTAGAGTAGATCATGTTAAATAGTCTTGCATTTACCTGGTATCAAATAATCTCACAGTTATCAATATGTTTTTTTTTTTTTTTTCAGAGGCACATTGACTTATCTGAGGAGGAGATTAATATATACACAAATCATCAACATGTGTTTTTTATGAACTTGATTGAATTGAATTTGAATATGAATGTTTAATGTCAATGAATATAATTTTAGAGTAGATCATGTTAAATAGTCTTGCATTTACCTGGTATCAAATAATCTCACAGTTATCAATATGTGTTTTTTTTTTCAGAGGCACATTGACTTATCTGAGGAGGAGATTAATATATACACAAATCATCAACATATAGAAGGTGAGAATTATTTCATTTTGTTCTAGATATTCAGCTCTTTGCTCGTCTTTTCAATACACATACCTTCTAGATTAAACGTGTACCACGTTACCCGGTATATTTTAACAAAACACCACTATCATTATTATGTTTCCCCTTCCAAAGTGTTCAATTTTCTCACAAGAAGAGAGTTTTTATTAAATACTTTTCCTCTGTCTGACTGTCTCTGTATGTTCGTATTTTTGTTTTTTTCTCGTAGCCCTCCCCCTCTCATTTTTTGCTTCCTTACCTTATTTTGTTTTATTCCCGCATAATTATGTTGTAGATTGCATTTATCAATTCCGCTTGTATATCCATATATAAAATAGAAAAAACAAATTGATGGTAAATCCTCATAAATCTCGGGATTGATGCAACCCATCAAATGCTGTTTACTTTCAATCATATTTAAGGTAACCGTACATTTTGACAATTGTATGTGGACAATGCGACATAAAATATATAACGTGTTTTCAAATTGATTTCCTGCAACTGAAAACTCAAAATGTTTATCTATGATCTCAAATCTGTTATCGCCACAATCATCTAAAAATCTCTTCGTTTAAATATCCCAAAAATATAGCCCTTCCATATTTGTCATTGAAATTGGTGTTCTACACTCCTTATCATCCCCATCCAATCTGAGGGTGTTTTCTTTATCTTGTTACCTCTGTCGGCTCTCTAATTTTATTTTTCGAAATAAAAACGGTAGTAAAAGCAATTGAAAGGAAGAGTCTAAATGCGTATGCAAGTGGTTATGACTTTGGAAGTTTTGTTATCAAGTTGATGACAGACTTTGCAGTAATTGTCAAAAAGTGACCATTTCCATTCAATCTCTCAGTCAACAATTTTCACGCTCATTTTCCATTCATCCTGCCAAACGTTGACACGTTCTAACCAAGCATATTTATATGAGGATGCAATCCATTTCTTCAATATCCTCATATGTCATTACCTCTGGCTTTGGAGAGTGCCACTGTTCTAAAAACGCCAGTATGACTCGTTCTGATTCGAGCCAGAATTAGGTTATGGTCATTTTATTTATTTAATTCTAGGCAGACAAACTTGGCAGCAATATGAAAAAATTTGACGCATTTTTTATGAAAATACGCACATTAAAGGCTTGCATTAAGCTCCTTACCTTTTCTTTGTGTTTTTCTAACCCTTTTACTGCACTTAAAATTATTTCAACCTCTAACTTTATGTCACCATGGTTACGTATGGCTTATCATCTACCACTAATATCTGTCACTCCTAGATATGATTTTATAGACCTTTTTTGCATGGAAAGTTGCGATTAAATGGAACTCCGAGTGTCCAATAAGAGCTCGATTCAAATCGGTTGAAAGTGGAAGTGGGTTTGTTTTGGGAGTTGCGTTTATTTGAAATTGTTGTATGCAACACGTAACCATTTTATCTTTACCTGTATATACATTTTTTTATACTGTGAAATTTTTAAAAAAATGAATAATCATTTCATAATTTTATTTGTATCTTTCAGATTATGATATCTTTTCTCCAACATTCCATAAATCTGCAATACATAAACGAAGTATAGACTCATTACCAGCCCATCCCAGAAATCATGAAGTCAAATTTAGCGCATTTGGTGATGAGTTTCATTTAAAACTGGAAAGAAACGTCTGGCTACAACGTCGAGGATTGACGGTGGACAGAATAGGGGATGGAGGTGTGATACAAAGAGAAAGATTAGTCAATGGAGACTGCCATTATTATGGAAAGTTAATATCTCACAGCAAAGAATCATCGGCATCGATCAGTACTTGTAACGGCTTGGTAAGAACATTTTGATTAATTTTTTGTTCGTAGATTTTTTTTTAAAACAAAAATATCAGCGAAGTGTCAAAACTACATACAGTTAAAGGCAACTATATTATTTCTCTGATTAATCATACATAAGACGATGGAGAGCAATATTCAGGCCTTCCGGTATTTGGTTTTCTATCTAAATATCATATTCCTGATGTTCCTAGTTTGAATGAATTACATGAACATTTTGCTTGCACATGTGTTACATTTTCTCATTTAAACTATTAATGACAGGCATGCACATCTTTACAGCTATCATCCACTTTCCAAGGATTGGTCTCCTTAAACCGCAGACAGCTGTCATACATTTCCGAGACTAACATTTAGAATTTGAAGCAGTGATTTTTTCAGCAACCGTCAGAAAACCGCTCCCAAAATCAGCTTTTCAAACTCGATCTTAACTATGAACCACATGTCCTAGACATCTGGTTTGGTTTAAAGACCAATCCGTTTAACATCCAGATAACATCCTATCGACCCCATACTTGTCATATCGGTAATACTTCGTGGCAGCCTACTTTCCTTAAAATATAATTAAAAATTCCTTTTCATAATTATTTTTGTCAAAATGAAAGTCCTTAAGAGACGTTCGACCCTGTTTTTTTTTAATGAAAGTTCATGTAGGAAACATGCTACCCGTCCCATTTTTTCTGATCGACCTGTTTCTGTGTTTTGTTCGAGATTATAATTGAGACATGCTTGGCGAATTCAGGTTACAAAACTAATTAAAGAGTCAACTATAATAGCAAGTTCATGTACCAGCCCTTCCCTATGTCTGTATCACGACAATGCAATTATATTGAAAGACGTGATTGTATATCGCTGTTTCATTCTCTCATCTACTTGGTAATTATGTAATCAAATGAAAGAATACCACTTTTTAGATCTAGTCATTCATAAAATTTTATAAGTTCAAGGTTGACCAGTACACAAATCCTGCTGTTGAAAGTGTACGCCATCACACTGAACAAAAACATTTTAGTACAAAAAAAGGAAGAAGCAATTCTCCATGTATGCACACATAATGGTCTAATTATATTGAACAGTATCTTTCCCTTATAAATGATTTTACTCTTCAGACAAGTCGAACTGCCTTGTTCATTACTAATCAACCACATGATTATGTTGTTGACAATACGCAGCTCTATCTTTTCAAATTCATTCCAAAAGCCATAGATATAATAGAGAGAACTTCCATTTCTTCATACATCAGCTTGTGGCCTACACTCTTTAACAAAAAGCTGTTCTCTTTTAACGGCTTTATTTTACACCTTTTAAGTTTTATTTGTATTTTAGATTCTGAAGAAGAACCGCTGAAAAGAGAAGTTTCTATTATTCACCTCCTGTCACTGTGAATGGAAAGTGAGAGTTCAGAATTGGTTCACAAGAAGACACCTGTCTCATAAACGATCTCTTATATCACAAAACCGTGAACTTAACCATATCTTTATAATGTTTATCGCCAAAATTAATGCACAACTGCTTCTAAAAATTATACAAGAAATACTAAATTTAAACATGGAATGACATTCTATTCAAAATATTATGAAAAGGGATGTTTATTCTGCGAATGTGATATAAATAAAAAAAAATTATATATTTTTAACATCTAAGTGTATACAAAACCCGTATGGAGGAAGATTTTATCCGAAGAGTTTGACCGCGAATTCTGCATGAATTGTGCAAATCAAATTCAATCTGATTTCCCTTAACCTCCATTAGTCTCATCCACCAAAAAAATCTCAAGGATTAGAAGAAACGCCTGTGTAGAGGGAATAAAAATGTGTTTATGGAAACTAAAATGTCGAAAACGATAAACGATTCCCTGACATTGGTCCACTGTCAGTGTCTCAAGAAGTGGGAGATACGGAAATTGCCCTGGTAATGTTCTCAAGTCCGAAAGTTCATGCATATCAAAACAAATTACTTTTTAAGCACTCTCAGTAAATATAAAAAGCTTTGCGATTGTACGTGTTTTTATGAGAGCAATTTATCAGAGTTGAGTTATGAGGAGGAGGAGGAGAAGATGTTTTTATCTTTCTATCTTTTTCTCGAAAAAAACACACCCCTGATTATCTGACAATGTCCACTGACTTCATAAATTTTATTCGTTCTTTTTTCTTCTTCACTTTAGATTTAGTTCCTTTGTCTTTCAAGATGTCAATTATTTCATCGAATTTCAAGTTTGCTTGTCATGCTTATATTTTTTGTTAACATGATTTAGTCACAATCGTAAACTTGTTATAGCTATAAAGCCTGCTTTCCATCCTCCTTCTTTGTAAGATAGACACGATAGAATGGAAGCACAAAATACAAAATATCCGAATGAGGTATTTCCTGCAACCTCCGACTCGGAAGATTCAATATCACGGTTCATTTGCAGTGAACTGGTCATTTGACCAAATTTAGCCAAAATTTCCTCAGGTCAGGTCGGAGGCAAATAAATTCGTTTTCAAGATTTTAGATTGAAGATAAATCATCCCAAGGATGATAATGTCCACTTGGGTCCATCCTTCAAAAAGCAGCTTCATATCACATCCTCTTTGATAGAATGATTTATGTTGTTCGGATGCTATCTCAGCTTGTCAGTTATTAATGCTAATTGATACAGGATATTAGACAGGCTGATGTCGTAACAGTTGAGTCTATTAACATTAATGAGATGAACTCCTTGTAGTGTTTTGAGTTCCTTTCAAGATACCTCTTTAATTACGATTCATTATATTAATAGGGCCTTCATTTCCGTTTTATACCAGGTTATTTTCCTGGGATCTGTTCAATATTTTAAATACAGTCATACTCTGCATCAACAGAGGTTCTTTACGACAAATGTTAGCTAGGCTTTAGACTTATTCTATAATACGACTGAGCTAAATTTATTAGACTGTGTCTGTAGCCATATTTCAGTTACCAAATCGCAAATAGGTTTCATGTCGTAGGAATTCGAACGACATTTATATTTTTTACTCAAGTATATAGTTTAATGATAATGGTATTGTTTATATTTACAACACCGCTACTTTCGCCATGTTCGATGTTTGAACGAATGAATAAGTGTATGGAAGCATAAAGTGAATTGTTATACAATAACATAATAACATTACATTGCAAAAAAAAACAAATATAAAATTTGACGTTACAAATCACTATGGGCAATTTCATCCATACTAATTCAAAAGTTTATCATAATTACCAATCCAAATAATCGAAAACAGTTGCATAGAGCTATAACTTTCATCTCCCTCTCTCTCTCTCTCTCTCTCTCCAACCAGAGAGGTGTCATAAGCCATGGAGATTCGGAATTTTATATCAAACCTCTTGAACATCACCATGCAACCCGGATCAGAAGAGATTCGGATAACCGACATGTCAATCCGCATATTATCTACAAACGAATATTTGCCAAATTACGAAAGACAACGCCTCAAGAACAGGAGCAGCCAACTGAATTCTGCGCCTCGGAAGATCGTAAGTACATTTCACCTTTTTTATATTTGACTGATCTGCTATCTAAAACTCGTTTTGATTAAGAAACATGAATCCACACGCACCGTATAATGACCCCTTTAGTTCATTAAAAGGTCCAGATTAATATGATAATAACCTAACCTTGACGGCGTCTTACAAGGTCCCATTAATGCTCATAATTTGTACACTGTCATCATATTTTGTTCGTCCATTAAGCGGGAATGAGAGAATTGACATGAACAAATAATGCTATTACAATGTATAGTTTTCTAACTGACTAATAAAAAGACCCTGTATTATGTGGAGTCTTAAGGGAGACCTTTCAAGCAGCAAAAGGAAAACCTCATTCGATTAACCGACGGAATACTTCCCTCCCACTCCCTCTATTTTTAGACCTTTTCCACAAATAGAATCTCACATTTTTCCTGATTCTGTATCAAATTCTAGACAGAGTATACACATGAGTGACATGACATGAAGTGCACACGACCAATGTAGCTTTAATTTTTTCATCGTCATCCCCTCCATTCTTTCTTTACAATTATAATGCTTCTTTATTATTATTTCTATTTCATATCATTTGCTCGTTCACAATGTGGAATAAACTGTCAACAGAAAAATGATAGGAGTGTTTAATATTCATCAGATATGCCAGGAATTTTGAAAGACATAATTCATAATTGAAACAATTCTTCAAAAAAAAGATAACAAGTATGAGAAGCGTATCGAAAACTACGATCCGATATTGGTTATGATATCGTCATTTGAATTACAAAAAAATCGTGAGAGGGCAAAGGTCACGACGTGTTCTCAACAATCATCAATATGTTATACCAGGGTATGTTAGTTATCCCTGGTTATATACAGGTTAAATTGCAACATTCAAACAATGTGAAAAATGCGAAGACTCTGCTATCATGTGAATGCAAAAAAAAGTATGGAAACAATGACTTACATTCTGCATGACGTCACCATACGTGTACTTTTATCCCAAAAGAATAGCAAAGATGTAGACTATCAATGGTTCTCCCTATTCCTTATTTTTCATTTCAAACTGACCGTTCTTATGAAGCTTATATCTTTGATGTGTTGGTAAAACATCACGGATCCTTCTTAATGTGATCATTACTATAATCCATTAAACCAAAAAACAACAATATATTAGCTATTAGGGAGTTAAGAACTTATTTGGGCAATTTTGTTTAAACATTTTTCTTTTTGCTTCCTTACTTGTTTGTTTTAGCGTTTGTTTTTGTTATACAGCGCCCAAACTTTGCAATCTTCCCCTCCCCCTATTTCTGGTGACTTCACTCAACATAAAGGTGTCAGATTGGTCATGGAGGAGATATAATAAAATGTTAAAGAAAGGTTAACATCTCCCTTTTGTATTGGATGAGGCCACTGGTTCCTGATTGGTAGAATGTTATGAACGATGTCATCGCGTCTGTATAAGGTGTCCACATACTTATCAAGTCTAGAGATCTGATATCCTTGTTGATGATTGGTGTGTTTGTGATCTAATGTCCATCAGCTCTGAAAACACAACGATAGATCAGATAAAATGGCGGCTTAATCATCTCCTTCTGGCATTGTTCTCGTTGGACTGAGTTCTAGGGTGCATCCGTTGGTGTTAGTCACTGTGTCAAGTTGATGTCTGAGGGATCAGTGTTTGTCATGACAATCTGTCAATAAAGACACCATCAGACGGACATTGGTTACCATGGTAATATTGACCTGGGAGAGACTGCCCTCGAGTAACAGTTGGACTGATTCATAAATTTTAGTCATCCCAGACTGAATTCATTCTTCTAGATATGTATGGACATCCGTAAATCTACAAGACTGTCAATCTACTGACAATATCATTTAGGTCATCCGTTAACAACATTTAATCTATCACAATCGTAGAAGTTTGTATACATGAACAATGTAAGGCGACGAGACCATCTCGTCTCGCGTTACATCAAGTTCAACATCCGCAACGACTGGCATGTTGTTACCATGGTTACGAAAATGGGATGAAACCAAAAAGGAGACAGCGTTCGGACCTCTCTTGTCTGTATATCAACTACCCAGTTTGTGAAGTGAGCTAGCGAATAATTCGATATTGATTACAATGACAGACATTCGTCGTAGAAATATTCTAGAACTGATAATACTTTTTGTTTAGTACAAAGAGACCACCTCACTGCCTGATCATGGGGTGTAATTACAAACATTTCGAGGGGGCGAGCTNCACTCGCCACGGTAGCCCAAGAGTTCAGAAATCAGTTCCTCCAACTTACTCCTTGGACGTCTTCCTGACACCTTGCATGGACCTCGTATGCGTATAGTACCAAGCGTAATCCTATGACCTAGATACATGATCCTGATTGGCTGAAAGTCAAGTCATGTGACTGTCGGAGTTACACTACTCACCAAGCATGCGAACTCTAGAGATTTAAAGTGTTTTATTCCCACAACAATTGGAATATTTCTTTTGGAGAGGGGGAGGGGGTGGTGGGGTAGGGAGAAGAAAAAAGGGTTAATAACTTCTAGAGAATAAAAAAAAAGTAAAATTGTCGAAAGTAGGCTATTGAATATAATGGGGTCAAGATTTGACGAATATATGGACATACATTTGAAAACGAAACGTATCAAGTGAAATACGTATAGGAAATTGGCATGATGAAGAAAAGAAATTCCAAAAGACACTTGGCAATGGTGTTAGTTTGTCAATATTGCTTGGGTGTGTCGAGAACCCCTGCATGTTTATCAATTTAAATCCATACTATCAGCCGCATGTTGGCAGATGTAAAAAGGGAATTTCTTTGAAATTCTTTGGAACTTTAGGCACTTGATCAACCCTTGGAATATGACTCCACATAAACTATGAACATTAATTTTCTCTGAAGTAGATGAAATGCTTCTTTTGATACTTTTTCACAAACATGGATCGAGATGATTGATACATAATGAATATCTAGATGGATTGCAGTTTTCGTATCGTACAATTATCATTATTAGATCATATTGATTTTGACAATGTGCGAAAGTTGAATACTCTTACTATAACAAATGGATCCACGGATTTGATTTTGATTTGATTAATTTATTCACCACCCATGGGTTGGATTACTCTTGTCAGCTAATAGCCGTTTTCAATTATTTATTTTCTATACCAACCTGATATTATCCCCTTTTTTATTTGCGAAGGAGAGGGAGGGGAGATGGGAACAAAAACCTTTTTATTCAAGATAAAGGAATTTCTTTGTCCTTATCTTCATTCCCATAGCCGATGAATCATTATGTATTAAATATGGACTTGTAGAAAACATATTATTCAATTTCCATAATTAAACCAAATTCCCTCTGTGAGATTATGGATAAACATGCGTATTTCCAAATGACTGATCCTTCCCTTAGCTTGTATGAGACCGTGATGCCAGAGGCGACAAGTATTCCTCAGATTTAAGACCCGAAATGCATCAATCAAGGAAGTTTGTTTCTAATGCTAGATCTCTGAATAAGCCTATTTTGACGTTCACTCCTAACTCTAGGCTTAATAATGAACGTCATACCCTGACACCGTATCGAGAAAGTTCACACATTTCTTAATATGGGTACAGGAAGTCGATTTACTTGGAGATTATATTGGCTACAAGGTTTTACCAATTGTTCACCAATTTAGTAACATAATTCACATAGAAGGCCATATAATTTTACTTGTAATGAGTGTTCCTATTAAAATGAACATCTTTCCTGAATGCCGTATTTCAGAGAGTTCATCACATTAGTTCATGTAGATTACGTCGATTACAACGAATCATTTCACGGTGTTTTCACTGTTGATTGAAAAGCAATCTAGAACTATTACCATACTTTAAACATTATTAAGCACGATAAATATGTTTGAGCATTATCATGAAATCTATGCAACGGGAAACTACAAATTGTTAACGATGATAAAAAGCAATGAATAAGCGGATTCATAATCGTGTATGAACAGGGTAAATATTTCATGTAAAGTAATTGAAATAATACGAAATATGTCTTCAAATACCCTCTTGTAAACTTCCATATGAGAAATGCATATAAACTTTCAAAAGTTTTCTTTTGCAGTCATGTTTTTATTCCAAATGACCAACGGTTCATTAAAAATTGCGATTCAATTTCAATTTATTTATGTTTCCAACAAAACATTACAAATCAATTATAAGCTATGTATTCAAAACTTAGTTTGAAAGATAAATGATATCTTGATGTTCAGTCCCTAGCGTATAGATATCATTTAGTTTTTACAATTCATTACTCGACATCCAAACTTCATCAGAGTAACATATTTATATTGGTATTTTATGTTTTACCGTGATCTATGAGGAACAGCATCATACTTCCCAGAATACCAGGAGCTAAGCTTCAATTATGTCAAACCCGTCATCAACCACAGAGTCGTAGGGAGGTGATTATTCATTGACCTTATCGAAGTGATGTCTTATGGGATAGCAAAGGAATTAAAGCATACTTCCGCCCTATGAGTGAGGCAAACCGACTACATAGTAATGTACTCATCCACGATCACGTTCTGGTTTACACGATAAAGCCACCACTTTGTAAACAATTTCGTTCTAGTTTATAAATGACATTCTGTTACATTATCATAATAATTGCCTTAATTTTTTAAGTATCAAACGATCAAAAGTGCAACTTTTCATGGATCAGAGAATTTGGTTCATTAATAGCTGTTTTTATGAGACGATATATTACGATATCAGTATCACGTGCATGTGTTTTTTTTTTCTTTCTAAGAGAAGCGTTAAGCTATGGTCACAAAGGTTCGTACGAACAATAAATTTTTCCATTGTCTTCCTGAATTTCCATTGTCTGAAAATTGTCCGTACGGCGTTCGTAGCAGTTCATAATGGCATTTGTGACCAAGGCTTTATTGATCTAATTTGGTATTGAGATTCACTATATATAAACAACTGACTAGCTATCGTCAAAGTTTAAATGTAGGTCACTTATATCATGGACCTACTGGACCTACTACGTAGTAGTATGTCCGTGCTTATATCAAGCTCGAACAAACATTTATTATTCAAGTCATCAATAACCATGATAACAAACGATATTCAAAATAGTTATTGTTTGACCATAGATTGACCTTTATGAACCTTTAGACATATATACCTCCTTGAATGATCCCATTTTTGTTTTATACGTTCGAGGGTCTTTTTAGTTCAGCCTAACCGGGACTGACTTTGATAGAATTATAGGATGCCATGAGGAAGCGTAACAAACCGCGATGTTTCCCCGGGAGACGCGTTCTTGTACTCTTCCGCTGGTTCCCTCATATAGTTACAATAATGTAGTAAACGGGAGTCAGCTAATTTGATCAGGAATTACCCATCATGTCTATTCCGCCATCGTAAATTATATTCGTCAGCTTGATCAATCCACCCTCTTTCTATTCTCTTTTGTTGTTCCTTCTTCTTTTTAAAAGAAATCTCTCTGGTTTAGATTGACCAGAGTTTAACCTTATTTTATCAGAGGATTCAGATGTGCAATGATGTGGGTTTGTGTCTTGTCGTACAGTATGTAATCCGTATCATCATCATGGTTTAACGAATTTCAGCATAATTCCTTAGCATATAAAACAATTACTCTTTCCCTATATTATAAGGTTTTGTAGATCATACCTCAGCAAGAAAGAAACAAATCATAATACGACTGTATGCCGAGGCAGATATTCATAGTCGTGAGCGCTCTACCTGTCGTTTAAAAATTTTGATTTTGTAAAAATCTATTTCTATTTGAAGATTTTTTGTTTATGTTTTTAATAACCCTCATACTTTATTTAAAAGCTATTATTAAACTTGATTTATATTTTTAAAAATCTACCAAACATTTAGAATGCTTCCCCATAGAAAGTCTTTTGCAATCGTAATTTTATGTCTTAGAAGTCTTTTGCAATCGTAATTTCATGTGTTAAATTGTGATATACGGCATGCCTTTTTTATGATAAATATAAGTTTCCATACATCAGTGAAAAATAATAATGCATCTGCTGTATTTTGAGTGAAAAAACTACCCTTACAAAATCGATTGAAAATGTTGACTATAAAAATCACTTCTTATAAAGGAGAGGCGAAAGTGTAATTATAATTCAGTAAGCGTATCTTATATTCTAAAGAAATGTAAAGACGATTAATCAAATTGTATCCAATGGTAGCGTGATATGACCTCGCGTCGCCCATGGATTCATAATACTTCGTAACTGCAAGCCTCATGATCAATAACATATTTTTCCCCCTATTGCTATTGCATGGAGCTTCTTTTGTCTGAGGGGGAAGCTTTTAATTCGTAGCTTCATTTCCATTTAATATGTGGAATGCTCTTCTATTGAATAATATTGAGTCATTCAACGTTATTGTTGTTCATGGCCTTGCTTTTTAATCGTGATTAAATTTTTAAAAAAGATACAAAGAAAATAAAAACCATGATACTACAGCAGAATATTTGCTCTCTTACTCTCTCTCTCTCTCTCTCTCTCTCTTTCTTTCCCTCTGTCTCTCTCTTTTTTTCTCTCTCTCTCTTTCTTTCTCTCTCTCTCTCTCTCTCTCTTTCTCTTTCTCTCATTAATCTCTCTCTCTATATCCATCTCTGTCTCTAACAAGTCGTTTTTAAGCGCATAATGTGCATTCTTATGTGTGTCATATCATCTCCCTTTGTCGTACAGTTTGAGGTAGCTTCTTACGCTAAACAAGTTGCCAAGGCTAGGAGCATAAAATGTGTTGAATGTTCCAAAATATGTGAGCTAGACTGAGCTTGTCGGAAGTAATATCGGAAAGCTGCGGGATATTAAGCTGCTAGCTTCAACCCGGTAATATATCCATATATCCGTGTTTCCGAGTGATTACAGATGATTACCACGTACTGCTGAGATCTCGATGCCAACAAAATGTTGTGAATTTTCAGATATGATGAAGATATAAATATGTAAAAGTATTTCTACATTGACCCTCTATCAAAGATTATTTGAGTTGGAACAAAAACGTAGAGGGTGACAGCATTCATATCAAATTATTTTAAAATATATATATACCACTACAATATTCTGATCAGGGACTTTCCTATACAGTATCGTTCATCTAACATAGCAAACTTGCAAAATCGAATACGATGAATTTTATTTTTTTACTTCTTTGTTGCTTCAGCGCTGAACAGTCAGCAACCAACAGCATTGATAACATTTAGTAACGATGAACATCAATAGAGTATAGATTGAAATACTTAACCTTACGATCCCTGACAAAGATTCCTAAATTGCTTTTAGTATGATTAAATCATTTCTTTGGATGACACGTATAAGGGTCAGGTAGTTATCTGAACGATTGATGATATATTATATGACAATGTTCTATTTGACATGTAATCAAAGTTTTGAAATAGAGGATTATCAGGTAATCTTATTCAATCTAATCACAGATCAATATACTCCTATTTTATTTCAAGCATGTCTTAGATATCAAATATCAAGTTGTAAGTGATTCACGTGTTTTTGTGTGAAGATATACCCGGAGGAAAATTATCTGAATGGGTAGTTTTTGGAAGATATTGGAATATTCATGAGTGCAGATAGTAGACGAAGGTTAAATGCTATGTGGGAAAAAGCTAGATAATTAAATAGGGAAGATAAAAGAAAATACTCGTGAATAATATGTGGTTAAATACAATTCTCATGAGGCATAAAACTTACATTGCTACTTTTACCAGATGAAGTGGTAGGTTCATGGCAATGTTATAGAATACATTTTCTATTCAGTTTATTTAATAATTTAATCCAGTTGTATATCTCTCTTCTCTCTCTCTCTCTCTCACTCCCTCTGTTTCTCTCTCTCTCTCCCCTTCTCTCTCTCTCTCTCTCTCCCCTTCTCTCTCTCTCTCTCTCTCTATCAATATATCTATATATCTATCAATCTATCTCTACACTATCGCCTCCTCCTTTTCTTTTTCTCGCCATGCCTATTTCCTTTACTCACGTTTGCCTATTTTTAGCGGAATCGTCGAACTCGGAGATCGGGAACTATACCCGTGCGCCTTCGACGATGATGTCGTCAATGGAAGACGTGTACATAGGTCAGAAGTACCTGGAGTTCATGGTCATGATTGATAAAAGCATGGTCGAATTTCATGGTGATGATGTCATCAATTATACCATGACGCTGATGAATATTGTAAGTCTTCTGAGCTTCTGGAAAAACCATTACATTGTTATTCAGTTTAGTTTCCTTTTAAACATATAAACTACCATGTGAACCAACATTGATAACATGCCACGAAGTTATTACATTGAGTTTGTTTATCGTAGAATAAGGCCAAAGCTAGACCTTAACATATGAATTAAGCTTGACTGACTTGTTTATGTATGTATGTATCTCCAGGACTAGAGTTATCGTATTGACATGATTACCGTTGGAATGAAAATATGATAGACCCCTATATGAATATTATAAATCATAACTTGTGTAACATTGCAGGTATCAAGGAGATTCGCAGAGCCTTCGTTAGGAGTTAGCATGCGATTGGCTATCACCAAGTTCATCATTCTCGATACGGATACACCAATGGTAAGTTCATAACACCAGAGCTTAGAACCTAGACAAAGATCTAGTCCTTCGTGCTAAACAGAAACGGAATGAGTGATAGAATGAGGAAGATGGAACGGGAGGCTTGGCAATAATGGTAGTTCGAGAAACCTTACAAGATTTAAATTTGAAACATTGAAATCGACAAGATGTGTCACTGTTTGAAACGCCGTGGGCACGACGTAGCACTACGAAAATTAACTAGTGATAATTATGTTACTGAAATGATCGCTCTAAGCTTTATAATAAGCTGTATATAGTTCATCTTTTAAAAATAATGATATAGGAATTCCTGCTCAGACTAAAAACACTTAGATAAATATTGTAATGTACCTTATTCCATCTTGGGAAACTGTTTTCAAATTTTTAAGTTTGAAATGTAATAATTCAAACCGTAGATTTCTATGCAAAGAATACATTTTCAAACTCCTGTCTCGATAGTGTCAAATGTACGAGTTTTATGACCATCATCACTTATTTCACTTTAGGGTTATAAGGATCATAATATTTGTCCATTTCAGATAAATGAATGTCTCAACATGCGAACATGAGGCACCTGTATCAGTTAGCATACTATCCAAACCACAGGTGTCCTGATGAGCTAAGTGACATTGATATATTATGTTTCTGAATCATCTAATCAAAGTAAATTAACCGAGTCACTATAATTATACAGACGGATGAAGTGATAGGGTGCGTAGCTTAAATATCAATCTCGAGGAGGTCAGTTGATCGTTAGGGATGGATGAACCTTGGGATGATTTTAAATCATATTACTATGTTGTTATGTTAGTATGGATGTCTTCTCAATGTACTTCCTAGCATGTTGATGGCTAGGTCGTTGATTAAATACAAATATGTTTCGGAATGGATATCACACGATCATCGTCGGCCTTAAAGTAATGCAGGGACAGTGGAAACTGCATTCATAGAAACATTAAATTGTTTTATTGCATTCAACTTCAAGGTTCGAAAGTAGCGTACCTCCTCATTACATGCCCCGCCAATCACACATAGTGTAACACACATGCGCAGTAGAAATTAATATTATTCAATCTATTCTCATTGTTAAATCTTGGTAACGAGTGTAAATAATGACAAGTATTGAATTCAAATACGTTTGCAAAAATCTTGCAAGATGTCTTGACTCTTAAGAAAAAACGATAATGATGGAGGTAATAACGTTTTATGTAGGTATTTCGTTTGATACATTTTCTTAGGTCTTGTTTTATTTCCAGAGCATAACTTGGTGCTAACTTGGAATATTTTGGACGAACTGACGCCCAATGGACATTAATATCGTCCATCTCTCTCTTTCTCTCTCTCTCTCTCTCTCTCTCTCCCTCCCTCCCTCTATCTCTGTCGTCTGAGCTTCCTCCCAGGTGAAAGTAGATTAGGTGAACCATAGGTCACCACGCCCTCTGTCGTCTCATGAGGCGTATTTCAATTTGGAATAATTTGAGCCTTGTTTTGTAATGCGTCTAGACTGATTCCCTGTATCTTAATTCATTGTGTATTACTCCCAAGACTGTGTTGAATTAGGCCGAGGTGGTAGAACTATTTTATTGACAGTTCAAGAAATAGTTTTCAGATCGACTGTGGTGTAAACCACAATAGGACGAATCAATTAACATTGGTACATGTACTAATCTGTGAGGAAATACTCAGAGGGTTGTGGTGGGCGTGGTAGGGGCAAAGTCGAATGAGAAGGGGGTGTAAGATCACACACTCCACCCTATCAAGTGTCGTTTGTATAGAGAGAATAATCATATGAGGTAAAACGTTAGCATATTCATTCAACAATATAAAGTCGGATTCTTCTTCGCAATTCTATTTTCGCATGGTTGTAATGATATAGACAAAGTCATATTTAAAGTAAATTCCCTAGTCAGAGCTCGACCTTCAATGATTTTTTAAGTCGGAAGTTTTGACCCAATTCCTCAACTCGTGTGTATGTCTGCTCCAAATTGTTGTTTTTCGTACTTAATTTTCTTTTGCATAATGCTGCTTGTATACATGACACGGAGCTTCAATCTTGTTTTTCGTCACTATGTTCGATCAATGTTGATCTTTTTTCCAAATGTATATCTTTCTTTACCTGTCATAATCTAGTTTGTGAACATCTTCAATACAAATGTTTAAAATAATGATTTTGACATTCACCAAACCTTTTCGCAATCAGAAAGGACGCAGTATAGAGTAAATAAAAGATTTGTGAAAGCGGGGTTACAGGTTTCAATCAAAGATCACGATTTTTATGAGTCGAGCGGCGTTTTTTATAGGAGTGAAATTCTTTGTTCCTTTGAACTAAATACGTATTCGAAAAGTACAGTGCTTCAAAGGAGATGCTGGACCATACAAAGGAGTGTTTTATTAGTGATTTTATCAATAATTGTAAATGATACGAATGCATACAAGTGTTAGTTGAGCAACATAAAACATCTTGGTATGCTACGGCTGATCGAGACAAAGAATGAGTATTGAATCGTCTCCATCAGCAGTCTAACCCGCGAGAATAAACATCTTTTCTTTCATCTGCTTGGGGCTTTGACTATTCACAATTATTGTTCGAATGTTTTCATCCTTTGTATATGTGTTTACGGATAATATAAATGGTTCGCACACAAAAAAGGTGTTCTTTTTACTGGAAGTATAATACTTAATTCAGCCATATCAGCTATCAATCATCTGCATAGAAAGAATTATAAGTTTCGCCATGTTTTTTTATCAAAAGAAATCGACGCGGAACTGTGAGCCTGCAGCACCAATCATGATAAAAGCAATCATTTTAACCTGCATAATAGGGTTTACTCAAGAGCTTGTTCAAAGCTCCCATAATATGTGCACTGAAAATAAAATAATGTTCAAACTTTTTCTTTTTCATGCAGTTTTTTCTTTGATAGTTGTTTGATTGAACAATTATCAGATTACATCGCTTTGGGTCGTAGAAAGTACACAGTCCAAAACAGTAAAGCAATCAGTCACCACAAGTTCACTTTATGCTATTCAGATGCTCAATCTGTTTTTTTAAAGGAATAGCCAACATTGCTTTGTTCATAAAATGTTTTCCTTGTAAAGTCTAGATTTATCATCTTAAGAGACGATTTATGTCATTAAACATGTATTATTCAACCATAGTTATGAGATCAATACACTCCAATCAGCATGACCATCTTGCTTGTCTTCATCGAATAAAAATGGAACCCCTCCATCCCCCATTTGATTTGTGCCTCGAATGATTTTAAGACCCTCAGAGGCACCTGAAAAATGTAACGTTTCAGACTCGTGCCCCCCCCCCCCTGCCCGAGACTCCTACTCAGAATCAATTAATGTTGTATGTTATTTTTCCTTGTCCAGAGGGATATACATGTACCATGGATAATCTGGATACACCGTACTCATAATAATTAACCATGTATATTTTAATTTATGGGTAATGTCATGGAGATAAATCAAACAAACCAACCGTCTGTTGAGAGTCAGTAGGCTGTTAACTCAAGGTAAAAGCATATGAGCCTTTCTGGCTCTCAACAATACACCCCAGTCTATAAAAAACATAATAACCATGACAGGTGTAATAACATTCTATATTACAGGTGCAGTCTATCACAGGTCATAATATCAGTCTAAATGTCCAAGCGAACGGACCTCAGCTATTGGAAGAGTTTTGTCGCTGGCAAGCTGGCTTTAATCCAATCAACGATGCTCATCCTGAACATTGGGACATCGCTACACTCATTACAAGGTAAAATATAATAATTCGAATTAATTATTGATCAATTAATTGATTGACTGATTGACTGCTTTGTAGGTGTATTTTTACATGTATGTAGGCCCGTTATATTGCGGATTGGTGTATTGATAGTGCAAATTTAAAAGTTGTTTGGTAAATCGATTGTTAGGTTGATTGCATAGCTGATTACCTGTAATTGGTTAATAAATAGATTGATGGTATTTTAGCTGCGGTATCGATTGATATTATTGACTAATTGATTAATGTTTGGGCTTTTTTTATTCGAAAACGTAATTATTCAATATCTGCATTGAAAGTTATTGGTTGGTTGAATCTTTGTTCAATATATTATTTGGTTAATTGGATGTGTGGTCCGCTAGTCTTTCTATCTTTCGATCAAAGATTGAGCACGTATAATTATATTCTAACAGCGAAAACAGTCATATCACGTTTTTCATGAATATGACGTCAATGTTTATACATTTCAACACCAACTTACATCTGCTAAACACATGGATCAACACAAAATGATACCGTCACTGTTTCTTCTCTAGCCCCATAAAAGTCGGAAAATTGTGACGTCATGATACACTCCAGTACCCGTATGTAATGACGTTATGATTTCCAGCTTTCGTCAGTAGATGTGGACGTATCGTGGAATTCTGTCGAATTTCACCAAAATAATCCGTATTCTATCGGTTTGAATATAGGGACATGGAGATAATGAACATTAATATTGTATCTATGCTTAACACCTGTGGATAGTGGACGCATGGGTCCGCGACGTAAACAAAATATTTCATATTTGGGAGATCCCAATTTAACTTCAAGTACAAGATTTTTTTTTCTATGCTGCTCTGTTGTAAACGTTTTTACTACAATAACCTTGTTAAGGAATTCATATTGGTACGCGAAGAATTGATTTTGATTAATTGAAATGATCAGTCTTTTACATAATGCCACAGCCGCATCCAAAAAGTGATTCAACTTGGTGTCGCCCAAAGGTGTGATTCCCTACGAGCGGTAATTGATGATGCGGGAAGTAAAGGGTTTAATTGTTATAATCAAAGAGATATTGATGATTTTTTTTTTTTGGGGGGGAGGGGTTATTTGTATATATAAACAAGTGATTTTTTTTCAACCATTAATAATGACCATGCATGGCTAGCGAAACAAACTAACATTGATTTATTATTATATATTATAAACATAATCATTCGTCGTCAATCTATATAAGTGTGATACATGAACCTTTCATAATTTAATTTTTCTCTGCAGAAAAGACCTATTTAAGCTTTCCGGAACCTATCGTGATACCAATCTACTTGGAAGAGCATACATCGGGACTACATGTCAACGCTCATTACAATGTTCAGTCAACCAAGATGATGGGCTCACTACTGGGTCGGTTATAGCTCATGAAACAGGACACAAGTAAGTCTTTTCTAAATTAGTTCTATGAAACCTAAAGCTTACACTCAATAATCATGGGCATCTCGTGTCTCAAATCTCTTGATTTGACATTTCAAAGCCATATTGTATCAATTACTGTCAACAAGAGTCTATTCAAATGTCGGCATAAAAAGTAAACATTGGAAACTAGTGGATAACATTCTAAAATAACAATTTTTAGCCTTTATCTACTTCTAAATTTTGAGAAAAAAAAACAACAAGTTAGATAATGCTTTCTATATGTTGTCGGAATGACGGACTCTTGTCATGATATCTAGACTCACTTCCACCAGTTCTTCCACCAGTTCTTCCACCAAGTCTTCATTATATTTCATTCATACTCTTTCTTTCTCCCTAAAATAGTTTAAACCTTCATCACGATCCTGACTATGGGTGTAATAACGGACATCACGTAATGTCTTCGGCCAGGCCTGTCGGCGTAGAGTCATTCAAGTGGTCGGTCTGTAGTGCACAGCAGATTAAAATCTTTCTCACGTAAGTATTATCCAGAATGATATTGTTTCCCGTGTCCTTTTCCACCTTTTAACTTGTAAAAATAATAATTATGTCCATATATCTAACACAACTACTATATGAACATACTCTACTGCTCTTTGTACAAAGTATCACGTTATTACTCCGGCTGTAGCTGATAGTAACATGACAAGTCAATTTGTTGTTATTCGAAACTGATTTTTCCAAACATGGTAATGTGAGGAGCTTCGACTAATGATAGGTAATTTCATAGTCTAAACCCCCAAAAAAACAATGTAAAACAAGTTCTTTCTAGACTGAAGACATACCATCCCAATCTTCCTCTCCTCCTTGATGATTCGTTTATACTCTCTCTCCAACAGTAATCGGTTATCTTCTTGCCTGAATGACGCACCTAGTATTGATGACCCGGAAGTAGACTTGTTAGTTGTGAATGATCTTCCGGGTAGACGGTACAGCTTGAGAACCCAGTGTCAGTTAGCCTACGGAGCAAGCTCATCCGTCTGCTCCCAATCTGTAAGATTCAAACTAAAATTGGATTAGAATTGCATCTATTATTTTAGATAGACAATGTAAAACGATTATTATGTTGAACCAATTGAAAAAACATATCAGTAATTGATGAAAGCGAATTTGGTGTGACTTCTTAAAAAGTATTTGAAAGCAAAGTTGATTGAAGATTTGATTGCAAATTTCTAAAAATTGCAATCTTTGTTTCTTTTTCTGTTTTAACATGCTCTACTATTGCTCACAAAAATATGGGCAAATTGGTTAAAGGGATAGTTGAGTTCTGTTGCAGAGGGCGCTACACAAAATTATTTTTGTGAGATAATGAAAAAATGAGTGTCAAATTTGAAAGAACATAATATTTTAATGGCAAAATCATCTTTGTTTGATCAAAATCGGTTCAGACACGGTTGAAATATAACGATTTATGATACTTGTGTACCACCACAAATATTAGACGTTTTGAAAAAAATAGAAAAAAAAACGTTGAAAAAAAAACGAAGTAACGCCTTTTACGTCGTATTTCAGCTAATGCCGATGCTGGCTTTTTTTGTTGGCACTTTCGTGTTGCTCATAATTATTATTACCCACAACTAGCCGGCTCATGTATTTGTATGGGGCAAAGCTAGTTTTCCATGAAATCGAAACNTTTCGTGTTGCTCATAATTATTACCACAACTAGCCGGCTCATGTATTGTCGTTTTTTAATTAAATAATTAATTGACGGTTACCGTGTATTTTTGGAAGTGGAGCTGAATTGGTAAGATCGTATTGGCTAGATTAATAGATAAGAATAAGAGCAATAACTATGCACTTTTAAGGCATTTGCGGTCTGAAAACAGAACTCAACTATCCCTTTAACTGTCACTCTTAGCACGTATGGATTCATGTATTAACAATTTATTCAATCTATAAACTTCTGTGTAATTGTCTTTTTGCCTTAAATATTTTCGTAATTTTTCATAATGTTTGAATTTGTTTGATAATGTTTATGACTGTTTGGTTCCACAATGTGCCTCTCTATTATGTTAACATCATTAAAATGTTTCTTATCATATCGGAACAGGTGTGTGGTAGTCTAGGTTGTCAGGAAGGAGGTTTCTGTCATTATTCTGGCATCATGATCATGGAAGGAACTACATGAGCATCTAATAAGGTATCACATCAGCCAATCATAATCAAGGATTTATTAAAGATAGAACATCATTGGTCAATTTACGAATGCATTCGATCATGAAAGGATTTACATGCGGTCCTAATAGGGTATCGTTATTATTCATGTCATTCACACGCCAATCATCGTGAAAGTTTCATAAAAAGTTTACTCTTATAAGTTGATTTATGAATGCTATATAGATAAGAAAAAGACACTGACCAAGTAGAACATCAGACGACAAAATTATATTTAATAACTTTTGTTTGTATTTATTTGTTTATATGGCTGTTGGAAGAGATAACCTTTTAATCAGAATCGGGAAATAAGAATTATTATGTTTATGATTGCTTTTGTATTTGTGTTAATCCTTTTTATTGTGACTATATTGTTCAACCCTTATTATTTCCCTCTCTGCCATGCAGTGGTGTATAAGCGGAGAGTGTGTACCGACCAGTGATGGTCTACCTGGACCAGTGGATGGAGGATGGTCGGACTGGGAACACGAGTTCAGTCAATGCTCCAGATCTTGTGGGACAGGGGTTCGAGTTAGGAAGAGGAAATGTAACAACCCAACCCCTGTGTATGGAGGGTTAGCATGTCAAGGGCAAGGACGGGAGGTTCAGCTTTGTAATATGATGGTAAGATCAATTACAATAAAACAGTAAAATAGGAATTGTTCGAGTTTCAGAATGGATGACTTCGCATCAAATATGCCCGAGATTAATTATTACAGATTAAATCAGTTTTAATTTCGATTTCAAAATATGCTCCAATTCAGATTATATATTTAGTCTTTACTTACTTTGATTTACAATTAAATAATGTTGTAGTAATTTCTCCTTTTTTATATTTTGAAACTGACATCTGAATTCCAGTTCTGACTGGTGCAAATACACACCACTTTATTGTGAAGGACATGTTTTATATTCTGTTTAACATTATCCAATAATAAATATTGTCATTGTCTTTGAATCTTCTAATTTCATCAAAATATATACATTGTAATCATCGCTTTGTTTTTATTTTTTTCAGCCATGTCACAATGTAACGTTAGACAATTATAAAAACGAGCAATGTTCTGCAACAAACGGCGTTCAGTTCAACAATCAGTACTATACATGGAGAGCCTTCTTATCTTCAATGCTTAAAGGTAAACATAACATCCACTGGCATGGCTACAAACGGCAATGGACCCCCNCCCATTTCAAACTATCTTCTACCAATGCCCCCTCTTTGGCCGGATCCACCCCTCAAAAGAAATCATTCTTATCTCTTGTTTTTATTAACATTTGTATCCTTGAGAGGTATAAGGCACATGCTAGTTTTCTTAGTAAGCACGTGGTAAGTGTGGAATTAGTAAAGATACCATTATTAATTGATTTTTTTTTTTTTATCCATGAAATTATTCTAACTTGTGCTCTGGACCAATGTATTTTAATAGGGGTATAGTATAGCCTTAAATGACACATATTGAACCCTTCAAAAAGCATAACGATTATGACAATGTGTGTAATGTTCCCTCACTCAGGTAACAACGTTTGCAAGCTCCAATGCATATCGAATGCAAACTTCTATGCTCTCCGCGAACCAGGGAAGTATGCAGATGGTACGCGATGCTGGCATGATGAAACAGGAGAACAAGCTCTAACAAAAGCATGTGTGGACGGACTCTGTAAGGTAGGACAATTTGCTATTCACAAAAACATTAAACATTTCGAGAGCTTTTTTATCGAGATGCAGTATCGAGAAAAGGGACGAGCTATTTGTTTTACATTTGGACTTTTTTTCTTCCGAAACTAAATTTAACATCCTGTTCAACCATCAAACCTTGCTTATATTTATGAAGTTATGAAGTGATTAGTAAATTTGATAAGACTCCTTAAAAATCTTATAAAGTGTTTTAATGTATGCAATTTGACAATCAAGATGAGCTAATGTTAATGGTACCATAGACAACGGAAGTAACTTCTTCCTCTTTTCTTGTCGAAATGCTGTCAATATCACATTTTCCCTTTCGTATCAGTTTGCTTTCTTACTTTACTCATTAAATTCATCATTGATATATGAGCGACTTATTTTGCCCTCATCTCTCTCTTCTCGTTTCTAGGAGTTTGGTTGTGATGGTGTAATGGGTTCTGATCGTATCAAGGACGTGTGTGGTCGGTGTGATGGTTCAGGGAGGACGTGTAAGAGACACGTAGGAAGAATCAGAAATGGTGGAGCCGTGCATGGTAAGTTATACAATTTACATTTAATTACATCTTTCAGTCGGAAAATATATATTACCCCATTTTGGTCGAGAACTCTTATGATGTTTACACCAAGTAAATGTTTATTCCTCAGTCACAAAAATGAACCGACCCCAAAGCAACGCTAATAGTAAAATATTAGTCATTCGGTATAATCTTATTTTATCTCGTCGGTGTGACTGTGGTGTCATTCTAAGCGTAGGATTATTCCTGAAACTTACGAAGCATTTTGGGTGGTTAAATTTTATCATTATCAACATTTTAGAAACTTGACAATTTAAGGAGTTATAAGAATTTCGGTACATGCGTTTAATAAATCAAAATTAAAAATCATATTGTGTGTTCAAATTATTGAATTTGAGAAATAATTTCGTCAACGTCATATTATATTCTGTTTTATACAACACCTAGGGAAATCCTTGTCATTTAATTGAAGGTTGTTGGTCAAAATGATAATCAATAGATATACTTTTGCACGGGCGTGCATTTTTGGTACTATTCACCGTAGTACTATTCAACGAGCGTGCATTTTCGGTTATAGGCAGAATGCGTACCTCTCTGCCCTGCTCCGTATCCCATTGTTATATTAGCTGCGCGAATCTGACGTGAAGACAAGAGAAGACCTGACTCCAACTTTAATTTATCTTTAATTTAAGGAGCAAAGCATAACATTATTTGTTGAAAGATAAACATTCTATTAGATCTACTTCGATGTTGTATAAAACAAATAATAAATGTTTTTCATTCGTTCAATAGTGCGAATATTTTCATTCGTTAAAAAATAAACTTAATTCTATTCAACTCGGCTGACGCCACGTTGAATAGAATGTTAATCCTTCAACTCATGAAAATATTCGCACCATTGAACTCATATACCATTCATTGTTTGTATAACAGCTTATAAGTGGAATGTAAATTAGTTTTAATTTGAAAGCGCAAACTTTTTTCTTCACCTTAATACAGATTTCAAAACATTCCTTCAAATTCCTGTGAACTCGACGGCTATCAAGATAACGAACCAGAATCTACGTTATACTCATATGTGTAAGTATTTTAATGTCATCTAAAGTGTATATATATTTTACATGGGAGAAATATCAAAGAGAGGTATAACACCCACTTTTCAATCCACATTTCTTGTATTTTGTTTTATTCTTCCAATTAGTGTAGATATTTATGGGCACATCTGGAAGGCGAAGGGGCTGAATTCCCTTTTTTTTCTTTTGAGAATCAAATCATAACTTCAAAATCATGTTGGAAAACAAATCCCATCCCACCCACTCGGTAGCTTAATCTGAAGCTCATATTCCTTTCAGAGTTAGAAACCTTAACAAAAAAAACAAAAAAACCTCCTCATCTTTTTGACAATCCAAGATATGCCCCTAAATAAATATTACCTAAAATTTTTTGCTCTGCTAAACATTACAGACATCTGTAAGTGATATAGAATACCTTTATATTTAAAATTACCATCTATTGCCTTTATTCATATATTGTTCAGCTGTGGAAGCCGATGGTGAGATAGTCTTCCGCGGTCAGATGTTCATCCCTCCTCTCAGCCAGCGGTATAGTCATAGCGGTATGATCATCAAGTATCTAGCCGATGCCTTCCATAATAAAGAACATATCTGGGTTCTCTCTGGACCTACCACTGCAGTCCTAGATGTATCTGTGATCTTACTACACAATCCTAGATACCTTGGGAGTAGGGTTAAACCCGATATCACCTGGGAGTTCTATGCTCCCGTCACGGCGCCTGTCAGATATTAGTAAGTCAAACAAAAATTATAAACTTTTTTATATATTGACAAACTATTTATGAAGCCATTGAATATGATATAGTACATGATGAAGTGTATCTACATTTGCCATACTCCACCCAGGTGAGGTAAATGGGTACCCGGTAGGAATTAATTCTTAATCCTTAGTTTATATCATATCAAAGGGCATTTAAGAATGTTTAAGAAGATGGAACGTTTGTAGGCTTGTCAATCTAGAAACATGCCATGACACATGGCTTGTATTTTAACTCAATAGAAGCCCGATATGGACAGAAAATGACAGGTTTTAAAACCTGACTTTATTTGACGTTTAAGCCGATTTCGGTTCCCACAATATAGCGGAATTAAGACAACATTTTGTAAATGATGGCACTTTGTATGAACTCATGGTACAATCTTCAAGGAAAAATTACTTTCTGTTTATCTAAGTTAAACTTGAAATACTTTATCTGTAATATTTCAACATAATTATTTATCGATGCGTTTTTATTTTTGGTTGTTAAGTTGGCAGCATGAGATGTTGAGTGGATGTACAGTGTCATGCGGAGGAGGAGTCAAGATCAGACGTGTCTTCTGTGTAGAGGTACTATTTTATATCCATGTGAAACATTCATATCAATTGAAATCAATAAGTATGCTAGTAGAGTAACAATCATTGAAAATTAATGACCGATTAGATTTTATATGGATACCCCTCCCATAAGAGAAATTGAACATGGTATATAATTATTTCAAAATATGATTGAACTACCTGTTGGTAAAAAGGAAAGATAAAGAAGATATCCACTTTCCGCAAGATATGACTGACCATTTTCTTAGGAATTAGAAATATTCATATTTTTTTACATGGACGATTAATAGCTTCTTTGATAGATGGTGCATGTTTATGAAGAACCGATGATTGAATTCCAAATGACTGGATGATTTACACAAGGAACATTTTTTAACTGTTTCTATTCAGAACATAGGAGGTGAAGCAGCTGAAGTGAGTGATTTATTCTGCGACTCGACCAAGAGGCCACCAGAGCGTCGTAGATGTCAAAGCCAGCCTTGCCCCGTACCTGTCTGGGTCGTTGGACAGTGGAGACTAGTATGTCAATTCATCAAAATTCATTGATTGATTCCAAAAATGAACCCTTTAGCTGATTTTTATACTGCTTTACTTTTGGTTCAAGCAAAAGTAACTCTAACCATGTTTATCTAAAATAGAACTTTCCGTGCCGTAAGATGACTTTATATTTGAGATATGATGTGATAGTCCCAAAACCACCAGTAGCGGATCCAGGATTTTGTTAAGGGGGGGGGGGGCACAATAAAAATATGAATCTGTGACAAGCAACAAAAAAGAGGGGAAAAAAAACAGTTTCTTTTCATGTGCCTTTTTGGAGTCGAAAATTACTGCCCAAACAAAGTTCATTCGGGGACAATTTTTTTACTCAATGTGTACTTTGCTAGATCTATTTCCAAGGGGCAAGTGCTACCCCTTAGCCACCCTCCCCTGTATCCGCACAATAACAAGAATGCATGATTAGCTATGGAAAGATATAACAGTAATGAAACACTGTTATTATAATAATTTTAAAAAAATGCACTAAAATATAAATCGTAAAAATGAGGCATAAATATATATGTTTAATATATTGATATGATTTTACCCCTGTAGTGTTCAGCTACATGTAATGTAGGAAGGAGAAAGCGTGCCATAGCGTGCCTTTTAAATACAACAGGACAACCAGTGCCTGACTTGTGTGATCCGAACCTCAGACCTGCCACCGAGGAACAGTGTGTCGAGGCACCCTGCCCCAGACCTATAGATGCTGGTGAAAATGGTATGTGCACGCTGCTACAACAACTTGCATGTAATTGACCTGTAAATACAAATGCATGCTGCAACTATGAACAACAAAATTCTCACACGACTAACTCTGAATTAAGACTCGTGCATGTGCATTAACAGTAGAGATGGACTTAAAGTGATCTCAACGACCTTAAGATAAATTTTTCACAACAATTCTAACGAAATTTCATACCTAGATCTCATGATCGGCTATCTTCTCTGGAAAGAATTAAACAAAAATTGAATCCAATTCATTATTTTTAGGTATTTAAAAAAAAATTGAATTGCAGACTTTCGAGTCAGTTGATAATGCACCGTTTCAAAAATACGTATTGTGACATGCTTTTGTTTCGTATTTTGTACTAACTGCATGCTGCCCTTGTCTAACAAACCTGCTTGATTGGCTTCCTTTATTGCAATCCAGTAACCATGGTAACACCTACTACCAGCTCTTCGATGGATCCGAATCACTCGATCGGCTCGTCAACTTCGACATCGAGTCCAACATCATATGACAACGTGACAATGACGACGATTCACCAATATACAGCGCAAAGATCAACTAAGACAATTACCGATGAATCGTATGACATAGATAATGATTCATTTAGATCCGATTCTCTTTCAGATGTAAGAGATGTTGACACTTCTTCACAAAATGTTGCTATCCAAACTTCAGAACAATTAGATGAAACATATCATTCATCACATTCCAGCGAACTTCCAACAAACATGGTGGTTACGGATGTATATGAGATTTCTAACCGTGTTTCATCCACGAGTTCAGCGTCCCCCGTGTCAATTAATATCACATCTAAACCAGTTACTACTTCATCTCCGACTGTAGCAGCATCCGAATCAAAGACACTTTCTTTAAGTACCCATAGTCCATCCACATTTGTATTGAATTCAACGTCACCGCATGATACAGTTTCTTCATCCTCTACTTCGCCATGGATATCAACAATGCCGTCGTCGTTAGCAACATCACCGTCATTACCGTCATCGTCGCCGTCTTCATCATCATTATCGTCGTCATCGTCGACATTACTAACTGATCTATTATCATTAGATGAGGATTACAATGGTAATGAAATGGTAGTTGATGAATCCGTATTCCCGTATTCTTCAGATGGCGATGAAAATGAAAATCCAATAGAGTTTGATGAATCAGTACTGCATTCAAATCTAGAAAAAAATCGTGTGTTGTCGTCATCACTAATAATGCAACAAGCATCATCCTCATCAGTAGTATCATTGCATGAGAATGTGCTTTATCTCTCTTTGCGAATCAACCTCGCTATTGCATGGATCATTTTAATTATACTTCATCTGACTCTTATGGAATAGACCATGTATGTTCGTGTTCTACAAATGTGAACCAGTTTGATCCAGTTTCTACCGCTTTCTGCCTTGATTGATTATGAGACAAATACATCACCCAAAGAAACATATTTGATAATTACCTTCTGAATAGCACTACACACATGCTATTTTATACATGTGCGGTGCATGGGCCTTGCCTTGCCTTGCCAGGAAATCAGCATATCGGAGACGATTCTGTAGATGATAATAATTGCCTGTTTATATATTGCTGCATGCATGCTAGTTTGTAGACCACGTTGCTTGCCTATAGAGACATCTGATCATTGTGTTTGCCTAGAGACATCTGATCATTGTGTTTGCCTAGGGACATCTGATCATTGTGCTTGTATAAGACCTGATAGATATGACTGCATGATGCATCATCTACCTCACACCTCACTTCATGCATCATAACATGGCTCTTCTTCGTCTATACACACGTATGTATATCAACCTTTTTATGATTATAGTGTGTAGTGTGAAATAAGAAAAAGCCATCGCATCCCAGAGATATAAATTGTGTTTGATTAAATGTCAATCAAGATTTCTCTCCGGGATTTCGTGGTACAGTTGCCATTGTACTTCTCCGTGATTTATATAGAGGGCGCTACCATGTTCTAAGAAGACGAAATCATCCCAAACTTTTTAAGTTCAGGCTCGTCGAATAGATAGTAACCCATTGCAAGACAAAACGGTTCATATAAAAAGACCCCTTTAATATATGTATTATAAACGATATATTCTTGTATTGTACACAAAATATTATAGTTATCAATTCTGAACCATTCCCGATATTATCTTAAAGAATGGTATATTCAACTTTGAAATTACAAATGTATAAGTGAATTCAATATACATAAGAGTTGTATCCATCTTTTTTCGATGCCAATTGCTTCATGAACATTTATTTCTATTGCAGTCGATATCACCTGTAACGGTTTGACGAGAAGGAAAAATGGTTACATCGATCAGATAAACAGACCGACAGGTGGAGATTCATGTACTGCTGTTATCGTAGCACCTATTCATAAAGATATCGTCTTCACTATTAAACAGATGTATATAGACTGTGATGCAGGTTAGTCTCTCTCTCGATCTCGATCTCTCTCGATCTCTCTCTCTCGATCTCTCTCTCGATCTCTCTCTCTCGATCTCTCTCTCGATCTCTTAATCTCGCTCTCTCGACCCACCTTCGACCCTTGCCTCCAAAAGTAAATATTAGTTACTGAACATATTTGCTAAGGCTAATTTGTGATGTAACTTTGAAAGTTGATTCCGATATTGTTTTATGAAAAAGACATTAGTTTCCTCATAAACTATTTTCCTCAGTAACCTCAACTCTTGAAAAGTCACATTGAATACATGGTACTGATTCTTATTGACAATAAACAATATTATGTACAACGAACTTACAGACAAAGTGTTTTTTTCTTCTCATGTTTACTCAAGTCTGGATTCAGTATGGTTATTGATATAGTATTTGGAACAAAATCCAATAATACATATTATAGCCATTTATGGTAATTATGTCTACATAGTATTCGGTTATAACAACTGAATAGTGTACATTATTTGTTTAAGCACAATGTACATTTCACGTTTCTTGTTGATGCTTATTACACATTTAGATTAAACGTATTTTTTTTTTCATTTCATTTGTTTTGTAAAGCGCTTATAGAAACTGTTTGTGTATGCTGGCGCTATATAAATCTAAGATATTATAATTATTATCAATCAACTTGAATGTATCTTTATCTTTCTCTACCATCTGTCTTTATTCTCTGTAGGTGAATCATTAGAAATCAGAATAGGAGAATCGAGGCGGAGGTTATGCGGGAAACAATACCAGGTTACCATGGAAACAGAGAGTAATGTTATAGCGATTGAACATAAAACACATAAACAAGGTCATGGCTATCAACTTCTCTATCATTTACGGAAAAGCCGACATAAAAATGGTAAGTTTAATGATCAGTAGTCAGTTACAGAAAAGGCAGATTTGTGACTATTTTTGTTTATGTTGTATACATCTTAGAAATGAAATAATGCAGTAAATTAAAAGTGATATTCATATGAAGTTCTTGCCTTGGTTCAAGTCTATAATGTACTGCATATTTGCACTATATTTATTTTGAAAGTGTAAGATGAAGCATCATTATGCTAATGATACTCATGACGTGACAGCGAGTATAATGGAATGAAAGAACAATCAATGAAATGATCATCGTGAGCATTACCTCTGCCACAACGGCGAGATTGACATCAGACAGACATCAGACCTAATACGGTTACGGTTGTGGTTTGGCGTTGTGATTGCAGATAACAAGAGACTCGCGGCTGCGTTCATACTATGGTCGAGTAGATATGTTGCCGCCTTGCCGGACTGTCGATCACAAGGTCCGCAGTTCGAGTACCGCTGCGGCACTAATGTCCTTTGGCAAGACATTGATCTACATTTGCCACACTCATCCCAGGTGATGTAAATGGGTACCTGGCAGGAAATAATTCCTTGAAATATTGGAGCGCTGTAATGGCAGCTCGGCTAAAGCCAGGGTAATAATAAACGCACCTCGGAATAGAATATCTAGATAGACAGCGCTATAGATTATTATAATTATTATTTACTTAATTGGAAAAAGATTCGTATTAACATTTAATACCTCGGGCTATCTTTATTTTTTCACATTTCCTCTTCAGATTGTGATAAGCTAATAACAGACAGGAAGACAATAGTCACAAGTCCAGAGTGGCCTTCTAAGTACCCAAGCAATATGAACTGTACCTATAGGTTTGTAGGAGATCCTAGTAAGAAGATTACTTTTAGGGTTAAAGTATTCAAACTTCAAGGAAAAGAACCAAGATGTAAGCACGATAAACTAGAGGTGAGTATTCAATTTCCTATAAATCTATTTGTTAGTTTAAGAATATTTACTAATTGTTGTTTATGACTGTTCACAATATGACTGAACACCATTATTCAGCAAGTTATTTTGTTATGGGCGCTTAAAGGTACCGAAGCCACAGTCAGTCCGATTGAGTTAATTAATTCTTACAAAGTAAAACGCCAAAAAACACAAATGTAAGCATGGGAATATGATAATGAAATTTTGCGTCACATGTGCTAGAAATTAAATGCTTTTGAAGATAATATATCAAATGCAACATGTTTATCTATATACTTGCTTCTTTCCCTTTCTATCTCATATACCTTTCCTCTCTCTCTCTCTCTTTTTTGGAGTCTTTAACTCTCTCTCTCTCTCTCTCTCTCTGACCCTCTGGTCTTGGTCTTAGTCCTGAGATGCCTGGTCTTGAATAAAACAATAATTATTCATTCATTCTATTTGATATATTTGGAACACTTGCTTAAGCCGAGTCCATATAGATCCTTTCCTTTAAACCTCACTTCGTCTCCTCATTAATGTTCAGTATTTCTAACCTATTGATTTTTTTCTTTCAACTCTCCATTTCACCCTTGTTCAGATGATAGATCTATTAACCAATGACAAGCTAACTAGATGTGGTACATCATCTTCTAAGTACAGCATACGTCTCTCAGGATACGATGGGTTAATTCGATTCACTTCAGATGCTAATGTACAACTTGCTGGGTTCAAACTCATCGTGTATATTAAATAAAATGAATATTTGTCATTATGCCAAAAATGTATTCATTCTCTAGAAGAGTATTTGATAGAAAGCCCTACATTAGAATGGTATTGTTCGCCCAATGTTTAATTTGGATATTGTTTCATTTGGATTTTGGAATTGGCTTGCTAGATAAAAAACAAAGTAAGCTAATTGATCTGACTATGAAGAAATATTTTGGAAAATTGAAAATTAGAATGAAATGTGAAAGATCAATTACCGAGTCTTTATCACCGAAGTTCCAAATAGCATTCAAATTCCAAGTAGCCAGGCGTCACAAACATCTCGATACTAGAACATCTCAATAGGTTAGCTCCGTGCCTAGTGGGATATTTTTGTGCAAATGTACTGACATGTGCAGTGTGTTCATTTTGAAACCATTTTTGGACAGTTTTCCATCAACACCCGAACACAATTACCCTTCTTTTTAAATATGATCGTAGTCGGATCACACAGCTTTCAGCTCGGTATGTATCGAATTATCGTTTCCTCGAAGAAGAAAAATATTCTGCTGGAACAACCATACATGTTTGGATCAGATAATAAACTTATTTCTAATGTAGGGCTTTCTTTTGTTTTGTTTTTCTCGTTACACAGTTTCAAAAGTACTAATTGTTGTAATTACTATGTAATGCTATGTTGTCATTGCGTACCCATTGGTTCAGTAATATTATTGATAAGGAAGAGCGTGGTAAAGTCACAATTTTTTCCTCATTCATGTATCACGACGTTATTCCGATATTGAATAACATCATGCATCACAAACATCATATTCCTCTTTTTGTGGATAGGATTTTGATGATTCATTGTAATGATGTGCCCATATTGCAAACACTTGTTTTCTTGTCAATATTAAAATACAGGACTAATTTGCCACAAGTTCCATTATATGTAAATACCAAATCTTGCCATATTTTATCACATTTTACCACATTTTAAATATTCTAATGGAAATACATCCAATGTAAATGCCATAATTCATGCCCTTTATATCTATAATGTAGATATTGATTTTAATATTGGTATTTTGATATTTAAAAAAAAACCTATTTGGAAAAAAATATGATGATATTGTTACAATTGCCTTTTGGATCTTATATAAAATGATAATTTTGATAAGCGAAAAGGGGAAAGATAAAAGGAAATTTTTGTTGTTGAAAGAAGTTAAGACACGTTTGGAAATAAACGCTTCTCTGTTAAAAAATTGAAACGAAAAATGTATAATTTACCTGAATTGATAGAAATGTATGTGTAAAGTTTTATAATTGTTATGTTAAACAAAATATATGTGAGTTCGATTATATTGTTTTAATAAATACACCTGTTAAGGGTGACAGAAAAAGGAAAAAAACATGCCCCTGTTTTGGTAGGTAATAAGATATCTAAGTATTGGAGCATATTTTAATAGTTTTTATTATTCCTTGGGCTGTTAAAAAATGCAATGTCGTTGTCCACTATTTTAAGAAATATTCAAATTAATCAATATTAATGTGGAACTATATTATGTGAAGCTTCGCGTCTAGGGAAGGTATATAAATATGCCATCGTAATCTATTATATCATTATTGGATAATATTTCTTGCCCATAATACCTCAGTTATATTTAACTTTAAAACATTTATTTGTATCAGTTATTTAGTCAATATAGTTGTCTGAAAATATGTTGTCATGATGGTCCCAAAATTACATTCTACACTAGGCTTCATGGCAATCCTTCGTCACAAATCTCTTATCTATTTATTTAATTATTCATCTTATAATACAAAATATGAGTAGTAGTCAACGGTTGAATCGTTCACAAAATTTACAAACAATACATGAAATACAATATTCAAAATTGTAAAAATATACAAACGCTAGATGATTCTCATTGTTCAAAAACTATGAGAATGCTTTTAATAGAAAAAAAACCTATAGTGAATCTCATGACAATGCGTGTTTATAAAGATTTCCAAAGCAGAATTATGAAGAAAAAAAGGGTATTTATTGCACATAAGTAAAACCATGAAAAAATAACTTCATTGCAAACTATGGGTTCATAGTGCATATCATTTTACCAAGATGTGTATATATCATGTCGATTTATGTTTGTTATTTATTTTCAGATGTCAGTTTTCTTGAATATATATTTATTGTTTGATGTTACTTGCTTTCAAAACAATTAAAGTTTTATTTTTGCCGATTTCGAACCGCTATGTGATGTTAGTCTTTAAATTTGTCTGTATCAAGTGTTTTGACATAACAAGACATTACTTTAGATTTTAATAATGACGTATATTCTCAGTCAATAGTTTCCAAAGGCCATATAGTAACCTTACGATTTTTTATAGTTCAAATTGTATTCATTATTCCACCTTGCTAGGAATAATAAATGGGAGGGGTATATAGAACATGGTAAAAATCAGCCTGAATACGAGTTCACATTGTCTTTCACGAAATCACGATCATTGAAAAATAATAGTCGACACGTTATTTCAAATATATGTCATTTTGAAATGTAAAAGGAAAAATTAACGGAATGATATAAAATTTATAAACGCAAGGGGGAAAAATATGTCCTTGTGAAACATTTTCTTTATTAATAATTATATCTATTTTTGACGTCGCGTTCGTCACAATTCAAGAACATATTTATGCATTATGCAATTCACAATCCAATCAGCGGAATATTGATATGTATCAATTAACTTCAAATAAATGAAAAGAAAATCCATAAACTGACGAGCAGTTTAGGTCAATATATCCAAATATAATTAAACCCAATAGTTCGACTGCTCTTTGGTAATAATTGGTACAAAAACATACCTCACTTAATAATTATGCTGCGTTAGCAACACGTTATGAAGTAGCATAGTCACGTTAGTTCAGTTTAGAGCAAAAAGGCACCAGAGTCAGACCGGAGAATGACTAAAATAATGCAGTGGCGTACGCAGGATTTTTTTCAAGGGGGGGGGGG